>JAQIUQ010007507.1:0-32500 GCA_030378365.1 Hybognathus amarus
CAATGTACTTGGTTAGGTTTCAGTATTGCTAGGAAGTAAAATTGCCTACAAAAACGACTCGTTTGGACTACAGCTGGGTTATGGTCCGTCACTAACCCACACATTTGCATCAACCCCTCCCCTCCGGAATATGCAGGAAAGGGCATGCGTCGAGATGAGTTGTGTTCACGCAGCTGTCAGGTCTTCTGTGTTTCGGTCTTCCCACGGACACTATACTTCGACAACAATGGACACAATTTGTGTTTGATTATATTCCTGAAAGTGACGATGGTAATCTAGCTCTCTGTGCTGCGCATTTCCGAGAGACAGCTTCCAGAATCTCCACGAGTTCAACCGGATTAACGTAAACAAGAAACTGTTTCTGGAATCATGAAGCAGATCCAGCTTTAAAACCAGCAGTTAAAAGTCAGCAGTTGTTGGGCCACACTGTAAGTAGGCTAAGACTTCATCATTTTAAATGTATTTGCATGTATAATTACCGACGGAGCGTTGTGTTTTTTTTTTTCTTTTCAAATGCCAGCGCTGGCTTTGTAGGCTTTATGGGCTAGCTGCTACTAGTTATGCTATTTTGTGTCTACGGCAAACGCGTACAAACATTATGGACCTGAATTTTGTATAAGTACTAATGTTGTAAATGTATTTTTCATGTATATATGCTTTATGACTTTATTTTCGATTTGATCAAGAACGTAAACCTGCAAACGCTGTTTGAGTATAACATTAGTTAGCCAGTCAGTTGCTATTGTTGCCAGTCAGATGCTATTGTGTAAATCAAACGTGTATTAAGTTAAAAAATGAAGCAAATTATCATTCAGAAACCTTTATTAAGAGCCGTGTGTGGTGAGGTTCTGCTCTGACTCGATTCATACGCGGCTTTCTCTGGTCTGATTCTGCCTCACTGATACTGCAGTCTCCACATCATTATTTACGTGTATCCACCGTCTATGGTATCCACATTTGGCATGCCCGCCCGTTTCGCCCGTAAAGGTAATGGGCGTTAATCTTCCGGACAACGTGAGCGACAGTTTAGCCAATCACAACACACCGGCCCAAACGAGACCAATCTGAGCCCACAACGTCATTCTGAGGGAGTGTTTTCATAGACTCAGGAAGTCATCCGCTCGTGCAGGGGACAGGGAGAACGCGGCTGACAATAAAGGTGAAATTTATGAAAAATAAGACTTTAAAAAAAGAAAAACCACGGATACATGTTATATTGCACCCCATAAACACAATCATGCAAAGAAACAGAGCAGTAAACCCACCCTTTAATTCCCATGGAAAGTTTCCATCTTTGAAAATTCCCAAAATTTTGCAACCCTATTTGTGACAATAAGTATAGTCAGCCTCTCAAAGCCACAATTGAATGTTTACAGGGAGTGTTGTCAGCTGAGGTCAAACCCAAAAAGGGTCTGCTACAAGATTTCCCCTGGAGAAAAATTGGGGTCAAATGCCAAGGTCTTACATTTGGTTTACACTGTAACTGTCATTTCACAGGATTTGACTCAACAGCCCTCTGGGTATGAGCTTTTGTTTTTTATTCTACTCTGTAACTGAGTTTGACTGACTCTGTGTCCCTTAAAAAATAATTAATTATTCCAAGCCATCAACCAGCCTACCCAAGATCCCCAAGTAAACTGTGTTGCGCGCAACATTAATGCACCAAAAAGCAAGTGACATAAATAAATGGTTGGGATGAATATTGGATGACAGTCCACACACACATCACAGCACAAATATAGTTTCCATCAAATGTATTCAGCATCAGTTTAAACTGATGACGTGACAAATAATATGCATGCTAATATTCAGCAGTCATGTGTGCAGATGCTGTGGAGGACAAGCATAATAAGTTATTCTAATCACAACGCAATGAGCTAAATGCCATGCCTGCAGCTAATTGTGAAATGTGACAAATGAGTGTTCATCTGAGGAGAAACAGACACATTGTTTGCCTGAGAGCGTACATTTGAAGGATTTTAGGGGGGTGTGGAGTTGTGAGTAAAAACACAGACAGCTTTTTGTGCATATAAACAAACACACACTGATCTATGTCTGTTGTCCTGACAGCCTATAAAGGATATAACAACTCAAAACAAGAGAAAGTGTCATCCATAGACCTTATTCACAGCAGTGCCATCTTGATTTGTTACGGGGATGAAAGTGAGTCTGTGAGGGATGGACAAAGACTGCATCCAGAAGCTCATACTTCCCTACTATATAGTAGCCAAACAAAGTATGTGACAAACTATGTGCAAATTCACAGTCCTCATAAAAGAGTAGGCAGGAAGTGGATGACCTATTACTTCCGGGGAGATTCTGAAGTTTGCATATAATGGACACTTTCCCATAAGGCCATGGGGAGAGGATTTGCGAATGGCAGTGAAGCGATGCAACTGATGCTAGTAGGTCACATGATAATGATTGCATATGTAATACGTTCGGATTACATTCATATGTAAAACATATTTTTTAGTGGTTGTGAAATTATTACTTATTCAAAATAAGTACCTACTCAAGAGAGTATGCAATTTCGGACCCAATTGCTGTAATTATGCAGTTAGTTGCCAGTAACTTACTGTAGATTTAAATGAATGTAAAGTTTGTTCAAAGTTAAATGAACATTTAACATTAACAAGTCTTTGTCTTTACATAATAAAAACTACAAAATAATCTAATGCAAAGCATTCTGGGAACCAGAAATCTTCATCAATCTTTTTCAGTTTTTTTTTTCTTCAGATTTTGGTTCCCAGAATGCTTTGCATGATGCTGTTATTTTAGTTTTATTCTGTAAAGATAAAGACTTGTTAATGTTTAATGTTCATTTAACTTTGAACAATCTGTTGCCAGTAAATAACATCAATTTCAATCTACAGTAAGTTACTGGCAACTAGCTGCCAGGTTTACTGTAATTTACTGTCATTTCTACAGATTTTTTCACAGTCATTGCTTCAGTGGGTTGTACTGTTATTTAATGTGTTTTTGGATTTCTCTGAAGATAAAACACTGCAAACATATCTTTCCAAGCAATTTCAAGAGACAAAAAAAAACTCAACAACATGAGTTGTGGAAAATTATAAGTGATTAGGAGCTTTATACAATTTTTGGCGAGTACATGTGCATTCCCTGCAAATTCACATATAATTCCGTTATTAAGTTAGACTCCAATCCAAAGGAAGTGTACAGTTAATGTTCAGTTTGAAAGGCACTGCAAATGGCATCAGGAAAAAGGTTTACATCGATAAATCACACTTGAAACTATACGTTCACATCTGCAGACGCAAAAATAAGGATCCTGTCTGCTTGTTTGCTTAAAGGGATAGTTCACCCCAAATTAAAATGTTGTCATTACCTACTCACCCTCAAGTTGTTCCAAACCTGTATGAGTTTCTTCTTTCTTTTCTTCATTTGTGTTCAACAGAAGAAAGAAACTCATACAGCTTGAGGGTGAGTAAATCATTACAGAATTTTCATTTTTGGGTGAACTATCCTTTTAATCCCACTTACTGGATTCATGCTCTTCGTAATTACTAGATGATGACCAGAAGTGTAAAGGTCAAGTTCAGAAAGTAAAAGTCCTCCTCAGTATTTTGTTCCAATCATCTGGATTTGCTAATTAGCACAGTTTTTTCAGCCAGGAGATAGATCTAATTAGTGGAATCAGCTGGCTCGAGTTCATGGGTGGGAATAAACATGGCAGGACTTTTACTTTCTGACCCTTCGACTTTATACCTCTGATGACGACCTAGATGTTTCTCGGTCTAGAAATTATGACTTTCTACAGCAACACTTTTAATGGCACAATGAATCAGTGTAATTTGAGTAAAAACCACAATACATAGTAATGTTATGCAAATGCATTACTCAAAAACTATAGCAATAGCTACAGTAAACTGTGTATGCGTTTCATTATTTTCAGATTTTTCTACATATTACAAATACACTGACCTAAACGATTATTAGGATCACCTGTTTCTCCTTAATGCAATTATCTAATCAATCAATCACATGGCAGTTGCTTCAATGCATTTAGGGGTGCGGTCCCTGGTCAAGACAATCTCCTGAACTCCAAACTGAATGTCAGAATGGGAAAGAAAGGTGATTTAAGCATATTTGAGCGTGGCATGGTTGTTGGTGCCAGACGGGCCAGTCTGAGTATTTCACAATCTGCTCAGTTACTGGGATATTCACGCACAACCATTTCTAGGGTTTACAAAGAATGGTGTGCAAAGAATTTGTGAAGCCACAACACGCACAACCTTAAGGCGGATGGGCTACAACAGCAGAAGACCCCACCGGGTACCACTCGTCTCCAATACAAATAGGAAAAAGAGGCTACAATTTGCAAGAGCTCACCAAAATTGGACAGTTGAAGACTGGAAAAATGTTGTCTCGTCTGATGAGTCTCGATATCTGTTGAGACATTCAGATAGTACAGACAGAATTTGGCGTAAACAGAATGAAAACATCATGCCTTGTTACCACTGTGCAGGCTGCTGGTGGTGGTGTAATGGTGTGGGGATGTTTTCTTGGCACACTTTAGGCCTCTTAGTGCCAATTGGGCATTGTTTAAATGCCATGGCCTACCTGAGCATTGTTTCTGACCATGTCCATCCCTTATGGCCACCATGTACCCATCATCTGATGGCTACTTCTAGCAGGATAATGCACCATGTCACAAAGCTTGAATCATTTCAAATTGGTTTCTTGAAAATGACAATTAATTCAATGTACTAAAATGGCCCTCACAGTCACCAGATCTCAATCCAACAGAGCATGTTTGGGTGTGGTGGAACAGGAAGTTTGTGACCTGGTTGTGCATCCCACAAATCTCCATCAACTGAAAGATGCTATCCTATCAATATGGGCCATTAAAAAAAAATAAAATAAATAATAATAACTTTCAGCACCTTGTTGAATCAATACCACGTAGAATTAAGGCAGTTCTGAAGGCAAAAGGGGGTCAAACACAGTTTTAGTATGGTGTTCCTAATAATCCTTTAGGTGAGTGTTAAAATCCTGCTTAACTACATTTATAATAACTTTTTTTTCACATGAGGTTGCAGTGGTTAGGTGGAACAAGTTTAAAGTTGTAATTATGAGTTCTAGAAGAACGTGAATGAATGCACTTTCCATCCACCTCATTTTTCAATGCGAGTAAGATATTTCATGTGAATGTCCAAGCTATTGTTAAATAACTAAAATAATAACAATGTGCAGCAAGTGGTTAAAACCAGTAAAATGTGCTACAAACCATAGCCTATACATTTGCAACATCAATCAGCATTATGGATTGTTTTCCAATGGAAGCCTTGTACATAAAAACCATAATTCAACGCTTACAGGTATGTTAAGATTATGATGGTATGTCACCACAGAGACTCTTTCTGGTTTCATACAAACCAATATTAATATCACTGCAGTATTTGTCTTGTTACTAAGGCAATTATTATGTACATTTGAGTGATTTGTTCTTAACAGAAGCTTTAAGATATACATATCTTGATAATAGAGGCCTAATATTATGTTTAGACTATCACAAGCATTATATGTACTGCCAACACTATGCAGAGAAATAAATATGCAGATAATTGTTAAAGATAAAAGTTTAAGCAAGAATAGGCATCTAAAATTCCAAGAAATCTACATATAAACAGTAAATTAAACTGTGGCAAATTTCAGTAAGACTTTGATTCATATATCAGAAAATCATCACAGGGACCCAGGGCGAAACACAAATGTTGTTCATTAGACAGGCCTTTGAAGTGGAAATAGGCCTTGACAGACTGTACGGATTCATAAATCATTTCACAAAGGGCTTGAGCGATTTCATAACGCCTGGGTAGAAGAAGGTCATATTTATGTAATTGGGAATGTGCCAGTATAGTTACTAAAGTGTTAACATCAATAAAAAAGAAAATGTTAATGGATGCAAGACCTCACACAAACTCACAAAATCTGGAGAGGTGAGCGATTCCATAGCTGTTGAGCACAGCCCTTCATTGTGCAACCTTTCTACCAGGTGTTACGGTTCCAGTGTACATGGCTGGGGTTTATTCACATCACCATGTTCTCTACGCTGAACAGATGAAATGACTGCCGAGAGCAGAGAGAATGGAGCCCTGACTTAATCCCTCTTGACTGGGAACAGGGATTTTCCTCTTACGCTTGTTAACCGGACACTGCTCGACACATTACTTCACGGATTCGCATCTAAAATTCCCATCTACCAAATATACTGCCGGCACAACACTAATATTTCACAGGTCTAGTCTGTAGAGACTAGAAAGCCTCGCTTCATTTCACAAGAACACAGATCTAGATTTGGTGATATTTTGGATTGATTTAGAACTTGAGAACACTGAGGCAAGCCGATTAAAGAAGTGTCAATCAACAACACGAGATTAAATGCACATGTCATTAACAATATATGACAGAGATTTGATTTCCCTGGCAGCAGAGCATCTGTGCCTCCGAAGATGAGGCGAGTGGGCTGGATCGGTGCTGCTTCTGCAGTTCTTTGAGCACAGGTCTACAGCAAGAGATAAAAGCCACGGATAAACCAGACAGTTGCCGTTCAAATGGATGCTGCAGCTGCCTGCATGTGCAGTGATAAGGAAAAGGACAGCGTGAGAGCCGTCCAGAGCCTGCTGGAAAAGAACACCCAGGTTCAACTTCAATCAGAAATAAATCTCCCGACTGAGTTTTAGACAGCATAGCAATGGTCCTCAAACAGGGGAGAGAGGAGTGACAGTGCACATCACATGACCGGAGATAAGAATCTGGATCAAACACTTCTCGAGGTTACTTTAGTCGATCGTTTGCTTACTTATGTATGTATGTATGCATGTATGTGTGTATTGTACTGAATGAATGACTGTTTTTGTGTGTGTGCGCGCGTACTGAAAAATGACAGACAAAATGAACCGAATACATGAATGAATGAATGAATGTTTACTTCAGACTACAGTCTTCAATTTCAATTATGAACAATTATTTTGGTAGATCATGAATTGTTTTGTATATACAATATTTATTTTATGTTAGCAAACTAGCTAATGTATTACGCATATTTGACTGATTTGGTAGTTTATTTTTTTTAAAAACGTAAATTTTTTTAAAGGACGGACGAAACGGGCTATAAAGCCCTAAACAGTTTAGCTCCTATGTATTTAACGGACCTTCTTTTGCCCTACAATCCCACCGCGTTCCTTAAGATCACTAAATTCAAGGCTTCTGGTCATTCCTAGGATATCTAAGTCCACTAAAGGAGGGAGGGCGTTCTCGCATTTAGCTCCAAAACTCTAGAATAGCCTTGCCAATATGGTCCGAGGCTCTGACTCGCTGACACAGTTTAAAACTAGACTAAAGACGCATCTCTTCAGTCAAGCATTCACATAATGCTTACTCTTTAGTCCTCTGTTATGCCATACGGAACCGTTTGCCACTGAAACTGCTTAACGCACCAGTGGGGCTCGACAGCCTTTTAGACAAACGGGTCGGCGCGTATGGTTGGGTTGCGGAAAGTTTGGGTTGCGGAAAGTTTGTGAGATTGTGGTTTTCTAACACCGACTCCCGTATAATGGAAATCATTATGAACATCAGCTATGCTAATTATTTCCCATCTGCCTTTCTGCTGTTATATCGGGACGTTTGTCCCGAGAAAATGGCATTCGTCAGGTCCAGTTTTGTACCCAGCCTCTCACAGGGATTTCGGCTGCCCAACGCCTGTGATGAGAAGACCAACGCCTGCGAAGAGACGACTCAACGCCGGCGATATGTTATGGCACCGTTTTATATATAAACAATATTTATATTTAATATTTATATATAAACAATATGAATGTAAGCCAGAGGAGAACTGGCCCCGACTGAGCCTGGGTTCTCCCAAGGTTTTTTCTCCATCCAATCGTGATGGAGTTTTGGTTCCTTGTCACTGTTGCCTTGCTTTTGGCTTGCTTAGTTGGGGATATTTAATATTTAACAATATTATTGATCTCTGTTGTACTACTTTCCTGTTATCACTGTGAAGCTGCTTTGATACAATCTGTATTGTGAAAAGCGCTATATAAATAAATGTGACTTGAGATTCGATAGAAGTCACATAGAAGTAGATAGATTCATTGATTCATTGATTCATTCACTTAATGGTTTTCTTTGATTCACTTCGCCAAAGAGAATAAAATATTCTTTCTGATGTATTTGGTATCAAAAGTTTTGTGCCTTAAATTAGTAGCAAAACTTTTCGTGTATCAGATTTATTACACCCATTGTGGCGAATCAATTTAACAACAGGTCTATAAATTACATTGTGGAACTGTGCTTTCGATCAGCCAGAAACGTCACTCCGGAAAATGGAGGGGAAAGATGGTCTAATTCAGCCGAAGTCCACCTCAGTTCTCAAAAGATTTATAACTTTGATAAACATCCACCACTCAGCAGGGAAACTACCAAATATACAGGAAAAAGATACATTAGATGGCTTCAAAAGAGATCGTATGTCCTTGGCTGTCCAAGAGCAGACTTGAATACAATCGGAAATGTCTGGTGGGATTTTAACATAGCTGCCCATCAAAGAACAAAACACAGGGCCTTGAATTGAAAACATAAAAAAATCAGACATTTATCTTTTATCTCTGTTGGAAACAATTCAAAATCTTTTTTTTTTTTTTTTTTTAGTGAAGGTCAGATCCGTCGTTTAGGCTGCTTGTCTATGCTGACTTTGCAAGACATGGGCACTCATTCTAGAATTATAGTTAATGAATGTAACCTACACCCTGGTACCAGCCTATACAGTACATTGTCCAAAATCGTAAAAAAAAAAGAAGAAGATTTTAGAGACGTTTGATCTCATGCTGTTAAAGTTTTATTTATTTATTTATTTATTTATTTATTTGAAATGGGCCATTTTATATTAACCCAAAAAACATGCACTAATCCTACACTTTAATGAACCAACGACTTCTTTGCTATAGTGCCGAATTTGCTATCACACACACAGACACATCGTGATCTTATGGGCTTTAACATCGTCCCCAAATGTTCTTTGAAGTACTGTATTAACATTCATTTTGCTGATGATGTTTTTTTTTTTTTCCAAGCACGGAGAGTGTGTTTCCATTTAAGGCTTAGCCTGAGGACACAGGCTACCTTCTGATCCAGTCTGCCAAAATCAAGAGGTTAGGTTTCGGAGGGTCCCTAGTGAGAAAATTGGAGTGTGCAATTGATAAGCACAGTCTACAGTCATCCGTTTCACCCTTATGGTGAAAGGCTCTGTGCAAATGTTAGCTGCATATTGATTGTTTGAATCACTTTTATGAAATGTAAAGCCTTTATTTTGCTGGTGCAGTCCAAAATCATCAAGTTTACATTATAATTTGGTTTTGATCAATGTTGGTGGCTTTTTTTTTAACATGACATTTTAATGCATATAATGTCAGTTACTGTAGGTTCCTCAAGAACAGGTACTGGCTCCAGTATGCGAGAAGCTAGTTTATGCAGGTTTGTTTTAATGACTCAATAAAAAGCCAAGTTGATGTCTGATGTCTTTGTTACCAAAAGTTTTGTGCCTTAAATTAGTAGCAAAACTTTTTGTGTATCAGATTTATTACACCCATTGTGGCGAATCAATTTAACAACAGGTCTATAAATTACATTGTAGAACTGTGCTTTCGATCAGCCAGAAACGTCAATCCGGAAAATGGAGGGGGAGAGATGGTCTAATTCAGCCGAAGGTCCACCTCAGTTCTCAAAAGATTTATAACTTTGATAAACATCCACCACTCAGCAGGGAAACTACCAGATATACAAGAAAAATATACATTAGACAGCTTCAAGAGATCATATGTCCATGGCTGTCAAAGAGCAGACTTGAGTACAATCGAAACATTTCATAAAAGTGATTCAGTCCAAAATCATCCAGTTTACATTATAATGTGGTTTTGATGAATAGTGGTGGCCTTTTTTTTTAAACTGACATTATTATGCATATCTTAGGTGTCTCAAGAACAGACACTGGCACCATTATGTAAGAAGTCTATGCAGGTTTGTTTTAATGACTCAATAAAAAGCAAAGCGCTAAAGAGCCGTTCATGACTGCTCCTTCAAAACACAATGGCTGTATAAATACTCTTATACAGGGCTGTAATGCAATGTGATTAATTTCGACTTCATGAAAAAGATATTTAACTGCTCATTCGTGTTTTTCATTGTTGAAGTTTGTCTCAAGGGAAATGTACTCTATTATATTATCCTGAACATGTCTGAAATGACAAATTAGACTGTCCAGTGTGCACCATTATGGAACACCAACGTAAATGAGCTGTTGGCATTGTCATATTTTGGCTTCTGAAACGTCTTAATAGTATGAAAAATGTCCAACATAAAATCCATCAAACATTCAAACTAAATGCTCAATTGTGTACATCAAAAATGCACACTAACCAGACTATTCCTTTTTGTATTATCCATCTGCGTTTATGGAGACAAATAAAGCGTAAAAACAACAGGGCTATGACTTCTACTGAACCCAAAATACTATTTGTTGAGCATTATAAACATAAACTAGATTGCATGAGATGGTATTTTCCATAAAGACACTTTCCACCAACACCACATGCAGACTGAATTTACGGGGCAAAAGCTAAAGGTGGGGAAAAATGTTCCTCTCAGTAACATGAGACGGACGGCGGCTGGCAAATAGCTCTAATTTTGTGGGTGAAAATAGATAGGAATGCATAACTAAATGTCGGGAACCATCTTTCTCTGCATGACAGCTCTCCCGCTGGGCATCTCTCTCTCTCTCTCTCTCTCTCTCTCTCTCTCATGCTCTCTTCAACCTTTTGGAGGTGGGAAATCTATTGAATTTCAATTTCTTCTTCTGTGGGAAAGAATACCCCTGAGATAGAATATTTGACACAGGTACATCGCTGGAATGAAATGATATCTATATCAGGCTCTGGGAGACCACGTAAGGGTGAGAGCAGCTTCCTTTTGCTTACATCATATTACAAAGAAAGGCTATAGGTATCGGCCAGTTGGCATGTGTTGGAGATAAAAAGTGACAAATTGTAGCTAGACGAAAAAAATGCTTGATGTTCAGTACATGTGGTGGGAATTTAAATTTGTGCTATTTGACATCTGACCCATTAGTAGGTTGAATTGCCGACCTTTAAACAGGTGTGAGATTGTCCACTAGTGTTGTCTGTTTTATCCCACCTCCTCAATACTCATGGGATGGAGCGATGATCCAGGTGAGAAGCTTGGCCTTGTTCTTCACTCTTCATTAGTCTGTACTTCATCTCTCAGTGGGACTCTGTGACGTGATCAGGGGAGAGCTGCATTTTATTCGTTCCGTAGCTTTCCTGCTCTCGGTGTGATAATGAGCCCATCACATACTCTGTGTTCAGGGGTCACAGACATCATTCCCCTCTGCATTTCTCTGTGCTCCACAGTGTGCTGTCTATTCTTTCCTCAGGCCTCGAGGCCCTTTAAGTCTCCGCGGCTATTTGACATTCCAGTCCGCAAAGCTTCTCTTTACGTCTCATGGCGCCTAGCGCGCTGGAGTCGTTTGTCTCAGTCGAGCCAATGAGACATAATCATTCACCTCCTGCTCAGAAGTTCTGCACTTTGACTTTAAATTAGTGCCGGAGAACCTGAGGATACCGGAGAGAGCTGATTGCAAGCGGATGCAAGCAAAACAAAGCTATATAATGCAACACTTAGTCGTGACATCAAGCACATTCATAAATCCAGTGCAAAAAGATGTGATTATCTGAATCTTACTGAAGAAGCATTAATCAATGCTTATTTGCCAATAATGGTAGTGATTCACCAATTTAAATGTGAATGTGACTATTGAGAGTGAGGAGTCTGTGCCGATTTCGGGCGGGGTCTGAGCCGGTCTGTCATGATGGTAGGAGAGGCTATCTGTTGCCAGGGCAACGCCTTCAGGACTTCACAGAGGCGCGACTAAACATTACAGAAATAGAGGGAATGCATTGACGTCACTTTACCGTCAGAACAACCCCACTCAGCCTGAATGAGTGGCAAAAGATCAGCTGCGTGACTGGATTTAATAGGGGAAACTGCGAAAATATGACTAAAACGAACAATTTTATCAATTTAAACTAAATGTTGGACTCAATATAGTGTTCCTTATAACTTACTAAAAATCCAGTGATCCATAGATGTACATGGAGATATATCATCCATTATAGGACAGTTTCTGACTGCTAAAATGAGCTTTTTGTTCAACTTGCCTCGTTCAGACTCAGCACTGAAGAAACGCGCTCCACTGGCTTCACTCCTATTGGTTGTCACTTGCGAAAATCGCCATTCATTTACATAAAGTTAAACTTTTCTTAAAGGATTAGTTCACTTTTGAAAAAACTTTTGCTGATAATTTACTCACCCCCATGTCATCCAAGATGTCCATGTCTTTCTTTCCTCAGTCGAAAAGAAATTAAGGTTTTTGATGAAAACATTCCAGGATTTTTCTCCATATAATGGACTTCCATGGGAACCAGACGGTCCAAGCTCCAAAAGATCGTTAATAACAGTTTCAGATGCAGCTTCAAATGTCTTTAAACGACACCAGACGATGAAAAAGGGTCTTATCATGCGAAACGATGGGTTATTTCAAAACTTATTCCAAAAATGTAACTTTTCTAAGGACAAATGGTAGCCTCGCTCTATTCTGGAGGCGCGTTTGTAACATCACGTAATACGTAATTACGTTCAAAAGGTCAGCGGCGACGTAGCCGGAAGTACAGAATCAAAATCGTCCGACATCGTTATTTTACCTTTTAATTCCTTTTTTTTTTTTTGTAAATGGCGTTTGAGTTAGTTTGCACGTTCAACCTATATGTTCAACTTACTGACTCTGTACTTCCAGCTACGTCGCCCGTGACCTTTTGAACGTAATTACGTATTACGTGACGTCACAACGCGCCTCCAGAATAGAGCTAGGCTACCATTTGTCCTTAGAAAAGTTACATTTTTGGAATAAGTTTTGAAATAACCCATCGTTTCGCATGATAAGACCCTTATTCATTCGTCTGGTGTCGTTTAAAGACATTTGAAGCTGCATCTGAAACTGTTATTAACGATCTTTTGGAGCTTGGACCGTCTGGTTCCCATGGAAGTCCATTATATGGAGAAAAATCCTGGAATGTTTTCATCAAAAACCTTAATTTCTTTTCGACTGAGGAAAGAAAGACATGGACATCTTGGATGACATGGGGGTGAGTAAATTATCAGCAAAAGTTTTTTCAAAAGTGAACTAATCCTTTAACTTTGTCACGTCGCTGGACACGCCCCGCTGGTCGCTGTCGCGCGTGTCGCCGGAAGTCGCCCGCTCACCATTGATAATGAATGGTATCGCGTCGCTTGGTCGCGTGTGGTGTGAACGGGGCTTAGGACGGCTTGGGGAGACTGTGGGTTTTATTCGAATCAATATGCGCACACAGTGCTACAACGTCAACTCGGTTCACAACGGGTTAATTCATTCAACACGGTTCGCACTCCCACACTCTTGCTTCTCTCGCTCACTGGATACAATCCTTTTCATACCACTTCACGCACACTCATCCACAGGTCTCCCAGCTGTCTTTTTGTTGAATGATGATTCCCTGTCACTTATATGCGGTCTCTCCACGCCAATCACTGAAATAAGACACAGGTGTTTGTCATTTGCACCCAATTACTGCAGCACCAATCTCCCGAACCTCTCTCCTGTCACAGACTTCGCTATGCCCACCCTTGCCACAGTGGAAATTGGAAATAGAAGACGTTGTACAAAGTGCAACATGTTCAATCAACCAATCAGATTTAAGTGTAACGGTCACGGACAAGTTAAGAGTTCATGAACAAGTTTAGGCTTACAACCATGGGTTAGGTGCTTCTACATCAGTGTTATTCACCTGATGGGTTAGGTTTAGGGGTAGGAATATGATTAGGTCTAAAAATTCAACCATATAGTTTATTCATGCCTCAGTGCATGATGAGAACCTACTGTAAGTGACAGTACATCACTGTGGACATCACAGTTACTACAGTTGATAGGTTAATAAACAATAATTTTCTTGTCCTGTTCACTGTGAATTCAAAGTGTGAATGAAAATCTTAAAATAAATAAATCAAACAGCTCATCCAAGATCAACAGTAAGCCTGAGCCAAGATACCTGAGAACTCCATCAGGCTGAACTAAACTCTCTTGTCCCTCACGTTCTCTGGCCTTCCTTCAGCCTCCCAGGGGATAAATCAAGAGACCTGCAGCCCTGTAAATCAACAGGACAGGGCTCTGCAAAGGTCAGGCCATATGTAATTACAGCTAATTAAACTGTGCCAGGGAGATGGAGTTGAAATTTACCACCACTCATTAAAGCCGAGGAGACGGTGCTAATTGGACATCAACCCTCCTGTAACTCACTGCCCTGTTAACTGTCATGCTGAATCGCCTTCATAAGTCACGATCAATGTTAAACATCAGCAAGCGCTTTCAAATGAGGCACAGCCATGTGCATGGCTTAACTGCATGGAGAGGAACCACCAGAGCAAACTGAGCTTTAACCCTCTATTGCACATATTATGAAAGCAATGTTACAAAATATTTAATTACTTTTTTTTTGCAAAAAACTAAATGGACGTCAATACTAATTGTATTTTTTCAATACTATGGGCCTTTTAACTTTTAAAGTACATACAGTATACTAGGGGTGTAACAATATATCGTGCCACAATATATCTTGTTATATAATACAAAAATGCAACAATACGTATCATGGATAGTGACAATATGTATCGTTGATAGTTCCCTAAAATAAAAATTACTGTGTGAGAAAAATTCTCACAGAGGTTTTAGTGTCATTACTACATTAAACTACTATATATAATGTTAATTATAATGCATACTTATGCAATGGGGGAATATTTGTGGGTGCTGATAATCCCAAATAACTTATGAAACTTGACCAGTAAAAAGTGTCCAACATTATTTTAAATATATCTAAGTTACATATATCTATTCAGAAAAAGTGCAAATTCATCTAAAATAATTCTGTAATTTCAGCTTCAGAATCATGAATATTGTATGTATATGTCATCATTCTATACATGCAAAACAAAGCATTGAGAACTTTGTAAGTGTACGGACCGTTTAACAACAAGATACGTTATAAAGACAGTTCACTTTGTGTATACAGACAGGAGCCATCTTAGAATATAGTCTCGATAAGTCGAATCCCGAACGCCGTTCATACAGTTCAGAAGTTTGCTGAACTTCATACAGTTCAGCTCACTCAGCACGACGTTCGTGGTTCGACTTATCGAGACTATATTCTAAGATGGTTCCTGTCTGTATACATGAAGTGAACGGTCTTTATAACGTATCTTCTTATTAAACGGTCTGTACACTTACAGAGTTCTCAATGCTTCGTTTTGCATGTAGACACTCATTATATTACTGTGTTAGTGTGGGGCTATTTTGAGCCTTGTTAGTGGTATAAACTAGCGATTTCTTTTTACTTAGTCAATGCCCCCAGTGCTAGCATTATACGCTAAAACAGTTTTTAGAGATAAAACTCTTTACATTCGACTATCATGAAAACATATCTCAGAGAACGATTGACTAGGTACCAATGTTTTATTAGACCAAAGGTTCATTGTTCGAAGTTCTCCTTTAAAACAATTATATAAAACAAATTAACATCAAAACAATAAGAACAAAGAAACTAATTACAAACAAAACTGATGTACTATAAACAGGGTGATGTAACAGTACTATTCAGATAAGTAATAGCCCGCCCCACAATATTAATTTTAAATATTAATGGGAATATTCTTCAGAGATATTTTACTTGTGAAAAATTCTTAGGGGTACCAATAATTGTGGCCAACGTGTTTTAGAAAAAAACATTTATTTCATAATGTGATTTCGCCCCCACTTTCAGTTATTTTACTTAGATCAAAACCAGGGGTGCCATTAATTCCGACCACAACTGTATATTGCTTTTTAGGCAATCAAATAACAAAGATAAAAACAAAAACCTGAATTGTATCCATATTCACTGATCTTTACTGAAACAAATTGTTTCAGTAAACACATAGGTGGCTAACAGTTTTGCAAGTTTTCATACTATACGAATCATTTTTATGACTAACTGTTATAAAATGACTTTTGCTCTCTAACAAATGTGAATAAATATTGTTTTGCTGAAAAATATAATTGAAAAAGGGCAGTATGAGGGCAGTGTTCTCCAGAGCACAAATGTGCATCTCCACAGTGTGCCAAAAATAATTTAAAATGACTGCCAAGATGTGTGACCAACAAAAGATTTTATTGGTTTAGTCAAATCCATTCTGTCATTATTAACCATTTTACAGGCATTCTGTTTGCGTCATGTGTTTACACAGTGAAGAAAATATGTGCTACCCTGAGGCAACATCATGCAATAGACTGTTAACAGGAAGTGGAATCTACAGCAACTCATGAAAAACACATTTTAAGGCTGTGATGCAACTGCATGTGACTCGCCATGATTTGCTCTAAATCATCTCTCAGTAGAAGATCCGCAATCGGACAAATGTTCTGCTAACATAGTAACCTGGAGTGTGATCACCCCTAGGTTAATGCTAGATTTAAAACCTCTCTATATTTTGTTATGCATGGCAGAATTTGTATGAGATATTCCTCTGAATAATTGACTGTAGGCAACTGTAATTAATTCATTTTCCATCATTGGACCTTGTAGGGCCTGATAAAAACGCCCCTCGGTTGTCAACAGCTAAGATGTTCTAGTTCCATCAGACTCTCTCTGTGATGTACCACCTTCCTCTCTCTCACTCAGTCCATTCAGTCAATTTTCCCTCTTTATTTGTAGTTAAACTGATTTAGGCTGTGAATGGAGCAATATAAAAAATACTATAATTTGTACACTTTTAGTATAATGTTTTGTTTTATTATGTTTTGAAATGAGGTACAATAAGGCCACGTTTACACAAAGCCTGGTATTTAGCGAAACGAATATTTTTCCCCTCTCCGTTTTCAAAAATAACATCATTCACACACACGCATAAATACACCGTCGAGCGCCATCATAACTATGCCAAACCTATTGGCAGCAGTGTAGGCAGAAGGATAAAGCCATGCAAACCAATCAGAATCCTCAGAATCGATAAGAGAGCACCTAAAACGCAGTTTCTCCGAGTTCACACGACAACACATGACCGGCGTTTTCAGAAATCTCAACTTTGGCCAGAGTTTTTAGAAATAATCGTTCTCTGTGATAAAAACGGGGTTTTCATGTAGAGAGGCCAATCCGCAGCTAGGGAATATATCTGCATTTTCCCTTTGTGTAAACGGGGCCTAAGAGTTGCACAAATATATATATTTTACCATAAAATGACAACAGATGGTATTGATGGTTTTGTGGAGTGCAGGTTCTAACAGCTGTTTAAACAAATCTTGGATCTTGAAATCCATCAATTTGTCTCTTCAGCAAGGGATTCAGTAGAGAATGTTGAGCTGTTAGGATCACAGCTCAGTTCAACTATCAAATCCAAGATGTTCTCAAAAAAAGAGAGACTTTTGCAATATGGAACCATTTGGAACTCTGTGAAGTCTTTATATATATATATATATATATATATATATATATATATATATATATATATATATATATATATATATATATATATATATATATATATATATAAATATAACAGTACAAAAACAATCTTGTTATTTTTCTATTCGGTTTATCATGTATATATTCATATATAATATATATGAAGAGTTCAGATGCAAAAGCCTCTAAGTGCCATTTGAAATTTTCTTCTAAAATGAGCCATTTTTATCAAGCTTGTATATTTAAGTTCAGTAATTTCACTTAAATGGCAATGAAGATTACCTATTAATTGTCATTTAAAGGATTAGTTCACTTTTGAAAAAACTTTTGCTGATAATTTACTCACCCCCATGTCATCCAAGATGTCCATGTCTTTCTTTCCTCAGTTGAAAAGAAATTAAGGTTTTTGATGAAAACATTCCAGGATTTTTCTCCATATAATGGACTTCCATGGGAACCAGACGGTCCAAGCTCCAAAAGATCGTTAATAACAGTTTCAGATGCAGCTTCAAATGTCTTTAAACGACACCAGACGATGAATAAGGGTCTTATCAGTGCGAAACGATGGGTTATTTCAAAACTTATTCCAAAAATGTAACTTTTCTAAGGACAAATGGTAGCCTCGCTCTATTCTGGAGGCGCGTTGCTAACGTCACGTAATACGTAATTACGTTCAAAAGGTCACGGGCGACGTAGCCGGAAGTCCAGAATCAAAATCATCCGACATCGTGATTTTACCTTTTAATTCCTTTTTTTTTTTTTTTTTGTAAACGCCGTTGGAGTTAGTTTGCACGTTCAACCTATGTGTTCAACTTACTGACTCTGTACTTCCAGCTACGTCGCCGTGACCTTTTGAACGTAATTACGTATTACTTGACATTACAAACGTGCCTCCAGAATAGAGCTAGGCTACCATTTGTCCTTAGAAAAGTTACATTTTTGGAATAAGTTTTGAAATAACCCATCGTTTCGCATGATAAGACCCTTATTCATCGTCTGGTGTCGATTTAAAGACATTTGAAGCTGCATCTGAAACTGTTATTAACGATCTTTTGGAGCTTGGACCGTCTGGTTCCCATGGAAGTCCATTATATGGAGAAAATCCTGGAATGTTTTCATCGAAAACCTTAATTTCTTTTCGACTGAAGGAAAGAAAGACATGGACATCTTGGATGACATGGGGTGAGTAAATTATCAGCAAAAGTTTTTTTAAAAGTGAACTAATCCATTAAGTGAAATTACTGAACTTAAATATACAAGCTTGATAAAACTGGTCATTTTAGAAGAAAATTTCAAATGGCATTTAGAGGCTTTTGCATCTGAACTCTTCATATATATATACATACATATATTATAAACCGAGTAGAAAAATAAAATACATTTAATACTTTACTCAAAATCATCAGATCTCTGTGTGACGGACCACCTTCCTCTCTCTCACTCAGTCCTTCACTTTCTGTCATTCAGTCTATTTCCCCTCTTTATTTTGTATCAAGCCAACCTAAATGTGTATAAGATGAAAATCATAAACAGCAAACCTAAGAAAACTATTCTTGCTGATTTTGTTATTGCGTTTCACAAATGAAATGTATATTTTGAGCGAGTGTTGCATTTCTTAGTATTAGCAATTCCACTTCCTGTCATTCTTACCCATTACATTTCAACATCATGTTGAGTGTGAACAATTCAAATAAAATCCAAACACAAACTGAACCACTTCTTAAATTCTTAATGTTGCCAAAACTGTTGCTCAATAAAGGAAAGTATTACGACTAAAGCCAGCTCTCTACAGACAGTGCCGTAGAATCACTCACCCTGCAACCTGTGCTGGAGGAAAAAAAAAACTAAATTGAAGCTGCACTGCCGGTACCTGTGGCGTCCTGTCATATAAGCACAGCCTGCATATTGTACATCTGAAAATCACGTCGACAAATAACTGAAATTGGAGTTCATCACTCTGTGCCTCAGCCACAAGCACTTTCATATATAATGGAAAAGATATCTGGAAAAAAAGGAAAAATAAGTATTTTATAGCACATGATGTTCAGCGGGCATGAAGCTAGTCCCTGACTGTGAGTGGAAAGCTGAACCCCAACAAAAGTGACGCAAACTCTTTGTGAACTTTCTAAGACTGGCAAAGGTTATTTATTTGTTTACTTAGCATCTTTGTGCTTGCAAGACACCCTGATGTAGCACTGTTGCTTGTGGAGGTTTGCCGTGCGAGCAGGTTTGCCGAAGACACAGGTGGAAAGCTTGTTATCTTGAACAGGGTGCAACTTTTCCCACACAGGGCACATTCATCAAGACTGAGAAGGCCAGGCAAGGTTCTTTGACTTTTTTTCCTCCAGCAAGCTTCTGTTCTTCCTGTAGCCTCTCATGTCTGCTTCTTTCCATTCCACGCTCACCTTCAACCTCATATTTCCATGCTGAACTGCAGAGAGCTTTTGCTTCCTCTCCCACGGCTCATCTGTCTTCTCAACACATTTCTTTCAGCTTGAACTCTCCCTGTTCCCCTCTCCCCCATTCTGCCATTAGTTTTTACTTCTCTTCTTTTGGCACCATTTTCACATTCACTCGTCACCTCGCCTCCCCTGGCATCATGTCTGGGCACATCCACCCTCTGTCGCACATGACAACAGTCTAGTTCTCCTGCCAGTGTGGAATGGCTTAGGACACAACACTCAATAGAATGCGTTTTCCCTCGATGTGCATGTGTTCTTCAGCGAGAATACATTTCCCTGCACCAACAGCGCCTGCAGGTGTGCAGCTGTACATGTGTACAATGAGCCTTTGCTTATTGTGGTTAATGATGGTGCTTGCTGAGTGGTGCTTATGTTTGTCGTTTGGGATGTTACTTGTCCACAAAGTCATGAATGTTATTTCAAATCGTGTGACTTGTTTAAGAGAGGTGTAATCGGACTGCGACAGGCAATTTTTACACTGCTATGAGAACAAAATCAATCAAAAATCCAATCCAATCAAAAGAGTCTATGGACAAGACTACTGCACTCACAAGAACTGGATAAGTACATAATCAAAACCAATCATATACACTACCGGTCAAAAGTTTAAGATCGGTAAGATTTTTTATGTTTTTAAAAGAAGTCTCTTCTGCTCACCAAGGCTGCAATTTTTTGATAAAAAAATACACAAAAAACACAGTAATATTGTGAAATATTATGACAATTTAAAATGGCTTTATTTATGTTAATATATATTAAAATGTAATTTATTCCTCTGAAAAAAAGCTGAATTTTCAGCATCATTACTCCAGTCTTCAGTGTCACATGATTAGTGGTGCACGATATATCGACCGCCGATATAACATCGGCCGATTTGGTAATTTTTTATACATCGGTATCGTTCCGATGTCAAAATAGGGCCGATGTGAACAGGCCGATGATCATTCCTGTGTATTTGATGTGCGTGTAGATTTGAGTGTGGGGGCTGGCATGTGCGCAAGTCCGTTTAAAACGTCAAGCGCCTGAAGACTGGAACTGGCACGCTGTTTTCTGTCAGCCTAATGCGTATTTTTGTCCCGCCAAAGCCATATTTGACCGGTAAGTGATGTAGATGAGTGACTGCTTCGCTTGTTTAACTGAGGGAACGAGAGAGCGTGAAAGCACCGGTCACGCGCGTCGTCTTCAAACTGTCTATCTCTCCCTCACTCGCGCATGTTTATGAATTGAGTTGACTGAATAGACGAGAATACACGATGGTAAAATGTTTTTTTCTGAACTACTGGTTGTGAATTGTGCTAAAATAGCGTTGCCTTATCTTCTCTGAAAAGCTTTCCACACATCAGATCAAATGACATAAACCACACTTTCAATAAACCAAAAAAAAAATCTACCTGGTGATGAAATGTTTTCTGTGTTGAGAACTATAAAAAATAGGTTGAGACAAATCTTGTGCGTTGTCCTAAACTGCCTGGATAATCACACAACATGTGCCGTGCTCCGTTAATGACACATCCGATTCGCGAACTAATGACTCATTTGAACCGATTCACTTTAATGAATGGTTAAAACAACTGATCTGTCCTGCACTGAACTCAAGAGACATAAATCGGAAACACTTTACAATAAGGTTCCATTTATTAAAGTGTACATTTATTAACGTTCTATTAATATTAGTTTAATTTAATATTATAATATATTAAATATATATTTAATATTATTTAATATTAGATTTACTCCATGACAAAACCACCCAGCCCAGTCATTCTAGAATTATTCATTCTTTCCAAATAGAGATATTCAAGTAATCTGGTGAAATTGTTTTTATCACAAATCACAATATATATCACAGAAAAATAAAATATCACAAAATGTAATTTTTTACCAATTTCGTGCAGCCCTAATCCTCGCTATGTGTTTTCTATACAGAGATATCGACATCGGTAAATAACGGTATCGGCAATAACAGCAATATTAATATCGGTTATCGGCATCGGCCACAAATTTTCACATCGGTGCATCACTACACATGATCCTTCACAAATCACTCTAATATGATGCTTTTATGCTCCAAAAACATGCATGATTATTATCCATGTTGAAAACAGTTTTTTACATTTTTATTTCAGGATTCTTTAATGAATAGAATGTTCAAGAACAGCATTTATTTAATTAGAATCTTTTCTAACATTATAAATGTCTTTACTGTAACTTTTGATCAATGTAACTCATCCTCGATGAATAGAAGTATTGATTTCTTATTTATTTCACCCAAAAATAAAATACAAATTCTTACTGACCTCAAACTTTTTAAAGGGTAGTGTTTAATGTAACAAAAGCTTTCCATTTCAGATAAAAGCTGTTCTTTTCAACTTTCTATTCATCAAAGAATCCTGAAATAAAAATGTAAAAAACTGTTTTTAACATGGATAATAATCATACATGTTTTTGGAGCATAAAATCATCAAATTAAAGTGATTTGTGAAGGATCATGTGACACTGAAGACTGGAGTAATGATGCTGAAAATTCAGCTTTTTTTCAGAGGAATAAATTACATTTTAACATATATTAACATTATATATTAACATAAAAAAGTCATTTTAAATTGTCATAATATTTCACAATATTACTGTGTTTTTTGTGTAATTTTTATCAAAAAATTGCAGCCTTGGTGAGCAGAAGAGACTTATCAGGGCTTGACATTAACTTTTTGAGGCACTTGTCCTTCGGACAAGTAAATTTATGTTTCACTTGTCCATGCACAAAAGTCACTTGTCCGGGTAAAGATTTATAATTTTATCTAGGGCTGCACGATTTGGGGAAAATGTCATATTGCGATTATTGAGGTCAATATTGTGGTTGTGTTATGCGATTGCGATATAATAAACAAATGGTTTCATGAGTCAACTTGTTTGGTTCTAAACCAAATGATTAGTGATAATTCTGAAATTAGCAATAACAACTAAATGATTGATAACACCTATAATGATCAATAAGCCATTGATTTATGGGTAAAAATTAACTGTCTAACAGGTAGGACATATACAGAAATTGAATAAAGTTATCATACAGTCTGCGCTGCATAAATTATAAATTATATATAGAATACTCCTTATTAAAGCTACACAAGTTCTTTAGTCAAGAGCAGTGAGTAATTTTCTCTGTTCCTTCGTTCTTTCATTACCTTTACTGACGGAACGCTTTATTGGTAGCTGGCCCTTTAAGAGCCGCTGCTGTGGACAGAGATGCGGATATCACACGCGCCTCATTCTCTCACGAGTCACAACTCTTTATGTCCATCATAAGACTGCTCTTATGTTATGAAGATACTCGACAAATGACATTTTGGCTTAATTGTGTGTGTTGTTGATGTTCGTTCAAGCGCTAAAGAGAACTTCTGGCACGCGGTCTGTGCATGCGCATTATACTGGTGCGCATCTTTCTGCGAGTCACATTTAGGACATTCACAGGCAGCGCGAAAAATGTGTTCATTTCAAATCGGTAAAATTAAATCTGTAAAATAGACGTAATGAGTGGCACATAACGTGAAGTAACATGGCATTTTAATTTGTTTGAAATTTAACTTGTCCGGTCGGACAACTAATTTTCTCTTCTACTTGTCCTACAAAAAACCCACTTGTCCCGGACAAGCGGACAAGCCTTAATGTCGAGCCCTGCTTATTTTAAAAACATAAAAAATCTTACCGAACTTAAACTTTTGACCGGTAGTGTATATTAAACCATTTTAATATTATTACAATTAGTATAATTACAACAAGTAAACTTGTTCTCCTAACCCAAAGCCTAACACCTAACCCTAACCTACTATAATCTACTATCAGTCTACTATAATATACAAATACTCTAATAAGAGTTACTTGACATGTAGTTGAAAAGTTACTTATAATTAGTAGAAAGTCTAAAGTGACTATCAAAATAAAGTGTAACCCAACTCACTTACTACTCGCTTAAAACTCACTTACAACTCCCTTTCAACAAATCACTTTAGACGTTGTTGTTCCAGCTGTGACATCATAGAAAATAGAAACTTTTCGAAAATACAAACCTATGTCTCTTGCTGCATGTCGTTATCATGCCTAATTAAAAAGCAAAAAAAGCCTTGCAACCACCCAGAACACTCTAGCAACCCCCTAAAAACCAGCCCGTTCTCATCCTTTAGCGTCACATAGAACGCTATATGACAAAACGGCGCTATACTACGCACATGGCACCCTTTATCGTTAATATAACACACAAACCAAAGGCGTCATAAATCCTTTAGCGTAATATGAGCCTACCCTACTACCTACCTCACACCTAAACCTACCCATCACAGCATGTGTTATATTAATGATAACGGGTGCCATGTGCGTAGTATAGAGCCGTTTTGTCATATAGCGTTGTATATGACGCTAAAGAATGAGAATGTAAAAACACCTATAAACCCCTGGCAACAAACTTGGTAAACTAGCAACCACTCAGAATACCTAGCAAACTGTAGAGTACCTGTTGTTGTGGTGAAGGGATATGGGGAGTGTTGTCAGGTTTCTATGCATACCCAAGAAGGAATCCAACAAGCATTCGTGTGTGTGTGTGTTTACTGATTGGAGAGCTCCCGCATTTGAGTCTTTCTGTCACGCTAATCACCTACACAGCAGCACATCAGGTGAGCAACAGATGCCGTCTAACACTCCAGTTGCTTCCTAATTCAATTATTCTGCCCGTTTGTTTTCAGGTCACAGTGCCAGCATGTTTCACAATGGCAAGCAAACTGGGCCAGATCACACCTGCCACTATTGAAGGTGAAATAAGAAGAAGAGTGTGGAATTCAGAGGAGAGGTCTCGTCCGCTGCGCTGGTGTGGCTGTAAGTCACCAGGGCTTGAGCTTGATGCTGCTTATTTTCAGAGCATCTGACAGTGTGATTCATTTCTGCTCTGCAGTCCAACAGACTGTAAGGTGAGAACAAGAGCAGAGCCTGGGGATGTGTGTGCACAGAGTGCATACACTTAGATACTCACACTCGCACGCACACCTCTTGAACTCTCTCCACGTGTCAGCAGAGGATGGAAGAGGGTGAGGATAAGAGCAGCCTGCAGCAAGGTGAGACCGCATGTGTGTGAAGACTGTGGATGTGATTCAGTGACAGGTTGAGGAGAGAGACGCACAGATGATGTTCACAGCGGTGCTTAATACCAGAAGTGACATCTTCAGTGTCTGTCTCATGCTCCAGTGAGATTTCTATCGACAACCATGGGCATTTTCACAGAGGGGTCCGACAAGGGCTGAATCATGCACTGGCAGTTTACATCGCAATCTGCATGCACAGATACGTGAATTCAGAAATGACCAAATAAGTGCCAGATTTACTAACAGCTTGTGCCAGCGCAAACCCTCCTACTGTCAGGATTTACTAAGACACAGTGAAAATTTAGCACTGAAAAAGTGTGGACAGGGTTATTTTTGCAAACCTTATTAGATATAACCTTATAGGAGAAGAGTATTTAAATAAATCACGCAAGATGACTAAGGTATAGAGGGGAATGCGCGTGACGTCACCTCCGGCCGGAGTGCTGCAGTTTCTCACAGTGAGTGGCAAAAAGACTGAGCGGCTGTATATGTGTTCAGCGTGAATGTCGCAAAAAACAAACACAACACATATAAAGTGGGAAAGAGCTTTGCGATTGGCTTTACAACTAGATTTGACAAAAAAATCGGAGGTATATTTTTACAGACTGCGATAGAAAGAGGAGCAAATGGATCATGCAATGCACAGAAACAACTGGACTCCAGTCAGCGAAAGGTGGATAGCAGTTTTCATTTTGTGTCAATATGCTGAATTTAGCTGTAAAACCATACCAATATATTTTGTATTGTTATATATATATATATATATATATATATATATATTAACAACTCGTCAATTAAATATGTATCATTCCATATTCTGCATAATTGGATGTTTTTTTAATAAACACTGACAAAAAAAAACTATAAAGTTTTAGGGCTGGACGATATGATGATATATAGGCTATATATAACACTGATTAGGGCTGTCACTTTTGAGAAAAAACATTCGAACGGTTATCGAATATCAAGCAATGTATTCGAATATATTCGAATGTCTACGAAGCCCCGCCCCCCACCAAAAAAAAAACACGTAACGGAGATTCAATCACAAATTTATTAACAGTCTGACAGTCATAAACAGGACTCAGGTCTATCTGAAAAAATATCTTTAACTTAATGTTTTAAACAGCAGGTTATCAACTTAATCTATATGAAGTGGCACTATGCATAGCCAATCACAAAATTAGGCTACATGGAAAAAAAACTGAATCCGAACAGCACGGCACAATCAATAACTTGACAAACAGCAGCAGAAGTAAAGCCTATAGCCTAGCCTGTATTCATTTCTTAATATTGTTTGCTAGAAACACCCATTTATCAACTTGATCTGGATCAGTTAGTATAGTTAGTAGAATGTCTAAAGTGACTATCAAAATAGTGTAACCGCGCTTTGTTCTCGGTACTATCAGTAGTTCCTGATTCTCTGAGCGTAGTTTTCTGGAGGGGGTATACAAAGTTTGGAGATTCGCCAAATATGGTGGGGCCTGATTATTTAGCGATTTATATACAAACATTAAAATTTTGTGTCTTATTCTGTATTGCACTGGAAGCCAATTTAAAGACTCAGTGCAGGTGTGATCGACTCATGTTTCTTTATTTTCATCAAAACCATCATAGTCTGCCCACGCCATGCCATGACCCAGGTCCTCCCACACCCAAGACGTTACACTCCTTTGGAGTATCACCGCCACCTACTGTATACCTTGCACACATGAGTAATGGATCTGTTTAGGAAAAAAAAAAAAAGCTCCTCAAGCTTCCACACTGAGCTCCCCAACCTCTAGGATGATCAGAGCTACTTGCTCTTCCTCCTCAGGCTCTAGATCCTGTGATATAGCCCTGTAAGCTCTAAAAATGCTATAACTTCCTTAAACCTCTCTCTATCACTCAAACCCTTTCCAAATTGGTCCATGATACTCACTGGCCTGCTCTTTATTACTAAAAAGACCCCTTCGCTTCTCTTCATATTTACAATATTTTAAAAACACCACATTCATCACACAATTTAATGCTTTCCCATTAATGCCAGTGTTGATTTTAACACTGTATGACTCATCCTTACTCTAGAAATTATTGCTTCTTCCTTTCTATGTCTTCCATAGCACAATTGTTTTGTTTTTCCCCTACTGATTTTACAATACTATAAAACCACCTACCTGTACTGCTTCTTTCCCATCTTTGTTGCCATATTCTTATTATTTCTCTATTAATTATTTATCCAACTTCTAGTTCTTCCAAAATGTACCAAGTCTTTCCTAAATAGGATTTGGTCTTGCCTATCATGTTTTGGTTTGTTCATGTTACATGTCTGTCATGTGATCCTGCCATGTGTCTTGTCATTGGTTAATCATCTGTTCATTGTTCACAGGTGTTCCTTTGTCTTGTCATTAGTCTGTGTATAAGCCCTTGTGTTTGCCATGTGTCTTGGGCTGAGTTCTCAGTCCACTTTTAGACACGCACTTGTGAACTTCCCTAAGCACTTCCCCTTGGGGGAATCCCCGCCACCATTTTGAAGTGCGTTCCACTTCGTGAAGTGAACGAGGGAAGTTTATATGGACAGACACTTGTTCCCTCGATTTAGACCGAGGGAGCGAGTCTACTTCATATGTGCACTTCAGGCATCTATATATCCCACAATGCAGTACGATTGTGACGTAACCACAGATCGTCTAATCACCACACAACAATCACTCTATGATATATTAATTATAATTTATTTATTTATTTTAAAATAACCCAAACACACCTATATACATGTGGATGCTGCATTAAACAAATTCGTAAAGGGGAAAAAGTAAATAATAAATCAACTCATAGCTGATTCAAAGTGATCAAGGGCTTAGGCAGTTCCAGTTCAGCTCATTGCGGTTTCCGCCAGTAGTGGGCACTCGTGCAACGTAAGCAATGACGTACATCCGAGTGAACGAGACGGAGGGAAGTTAGCGAGTGAAGGGCATGGCAATTTTGGACTGGAACGCAGCATTGGTAGGGCTGTGTTTCCTGTAATCTCTGTTGTGCAAGTCTATGTCCACAGTTTCAGGGGTTCAGATATCTCCGAATCATCGGAGCATCCTTAAGATTTCCAGAAGGGGTGAATACAGGGTTAAATAGGACTAATTATCTTGCTGTGTGAACCAGGCTTTACTGATTGGTGCATGCATGTTTTGGGTTATTTTAGAATCAGTAATAGTTTATTTAGTTTAAGTTGCTTTTTTGGCCAATGTACATTGTTTCTTTCTGTATCTAATCTGCATTGCATGTTTTATTTTGTGTAAATAAACCTTTAACATTTTCTTGGTTTGCTTGATTTTTCAGAACATTTTGCTAGAGGTGGGGACAAAATCAGCCATTTCAATAAGTGGTGGGGACATGTCCACAGCGTCCCCAGTGTAAATGACATAGTGTGCAGGCATTTCACTGAAGAATGTAAATATTTATTATTACCACAATACAAATATTTATTTCACAATATTAACAGTTACTGTATTTTTATCAAATAAATTAAGATTTTGTGAGAATAATAGACTTCTTTCAAAAAACATTTTAAAAATATTACCAACCCCAAACTTTTGTACGAGTGTACGAGTATATATAAATTCAAATATCCACAAATCAAATTGTAAATAGTGTAGACACAGCATATGCTAGTAACCGGACCATGCTAGCCATTTAAGCTCTTTTATTACAACAATATGTTTTATGTTTTAGTTGTGTTCATAATCTGCACAATGTGATTTAACACATTCAATAATGTGTAATTTAACACATTCAGCATATTAAAATAATAAGCCAAGCACCATTCCTGTGCCTAAACCATCACATGCTGTGTCATGCCAAAACAGCTTGAGGCTGTCTGCACTGAAAGCATTCAATCAAGCACGGTCCTGGAATATCAATTGACTCAGAAGCTGACCCTAAAACTATATAGTAAAGAAAAATAAATAGCTCGAACCCTAAATAATTTAGCAGGGACTTCAGTTGGCAAATAATTTAAAATACAAATGTGAATACTAATACAACTACACACATATGGTGTTTAATATAATAATATAATATAATTATTTTAATATAATTAAATTATTAAATTAATTATTATTAAATTATAACAACCATTCCAAACCAAAAGTTTGGGGTCAATGTGATTTTTCCCCCCATGTTTTTGAATAAGACTCACCAAGACTAGCAATTTAGTCAAATATTGTTACAGTTTAAAATAACAAATTTCTATAGACGTTATGCACCAGAGAAACGTGGTCATCTTTAGAATATTGTCTTTGAACTTCCGGTTTTGCGGTCGCTCTGGATATTTCTATGGCATTGCTGTCGAGGAGTAATTAGCTGCTGAAGTGGATTTACTTATTGTAGAGTTAACAAAAGTTATCATGAGCATTGTAATGTTTATCATAAGCATTGTAAAGCAGATGTCTTAACAAATGTCGACCGGGAAATTTTTTACGAGCAGTTCATTCATACCTATGCAAGATCGCTATGAAAATACAGACCGGAAGTCAAAAGACAACGAGCGCAGCACTGAAAAGGGCGGGGCTACATAAGGTCTATACATTAAAAAACAAAACAAATCTGCATAATTACTTCAGTTTTTAGTGTGACATGATGATCCTTCAGAAATCATTCCAATATGTTGACTTGATACTCAATATACTGCCATTGCATCGTCGACTGCTTATAAATAAAACTATACATTTTGTATTTAAAAAGTAATTCTACAACATTTCAAAGAGTGAAACACTGCATTCTATAGTAGACAATGCATACTACAATGAAACATTGTGACAAACCAAATGCATCCCACATGGTGCAGACACTCCATCCCTAACCGAAATATAAACCTAACCCATAAAGCTGATTAGCAGCTGAAAATATTATTTCAGGACCAACAAAGATGTTGATTCAGCAACATGTCCTCCTTGTCTACATCACACTAAGCTCATTAACTTCTAATGTGAACAATAAGACAGAGGCACAACCAGAGCTATTGAAACACCAGGGGGAAATGAAGAACACTTTAATGAAACTGATGCGTACCTAGAGGTGTACTCATCAAATCATTATAATCTATTTTTCTGTTGCAGTGGTGCCATTGTCTTAATGAAGTTCAGCTGAAATGCAAAAAGTTGGCCGCTAATGGGATTTTCTTTTTCATCTCCAAAACAATAATTCCCTATTACCTCTGTAAACCTGTAAGAGGATAAAGCACTCACTTTCCAGGCCTGGTATTAAACAGATGACTAAGCACAGCCTATTTATCTTAATTAAAGCTCCTCTCAATCAGAGAGAAAGACAGGGCCTCTGAGGACAGGGACCAGCCTGACAACAACACACACTCTAATTCTATGTTCACGGACACATCTATTACGGGTTAACTTGTGAAAGAGATGTGCCCTTCCGATGCCCTGAAGCTTTGCTGCTTTTATTTCCACCGGAAATCAATCATGGGCAGATGAAAACCTAGCCGCATGTGAAAACACTCTCACTGTACTCTTTCACCTTTCACTGTACACCTCTTCTTTCTTCAAGTCTCAAAATGGTATACAAATAATGTTTTTAGGTCAGAGAAAGCTATTAGCTGCACATTAAATAGCGAAGTTCAATTAAATAATATATATATATATGTTTTCTTCTTATGTTGGGGGAGCTATTTCATTCTCCAAGACTGGTGTACAAGATATGACATCTAACATATTAAACTGACTATGTTTACATGCAGCCAATAACCCGTTCAAAACCGGGATATCAGCAATAACCCGGTCGCAAACGGCCATGTAAAACAGATAAAAATGGCCATATCCCGGATTTTAACCCTCTGGGAACCAAGGGCTATTTGTCCTCCTTGAGATGTTCTGACATGCCCTGACATCTGTTTTTTTCAGCTGCTTATCTGTTTAGGAAAAAGTGAAATTACACTATATTTAGCAGAAACAGGGCAACAATAACTTATGAGCAACATGTTTGTACATGTTTGTATTTTTGAGAGAAAACTGTTTATGCGTGGTTATTGTAAAACTAAAAAAGTTTCTGAAATAAGGCCACAAAACTAAATATACGTCCACAAGACTATTGACTAATTGATGTTGTTGCCTAGGGTTTTTTCCTCACAATGATCTGAAAATCATCCTCCTAATCGTTCACATAAAACTGTGAATTGGGTTATATTGTGAAAAACTTTTTTTTTTTTTTTTTTTTGCCAAGGCAATATGCGAATGGGCGTGAACAGGCCAGCCCCATCATGAATAATTAGGTGATTCTCACCTGAGAGACAAACACACGCATAGAAGAAATTTTCAAATGGCACAGAGGCTTTTGCATCTAAACTCTTCATATAAATATAAAAACAAAGTATAAATGAAAGTCAAAACCCATTTTTAGTCATATCTGGAAACAAATCCTGGTCAAATAGGTTATGGGCCGTTTTGTAGAAATGTTTGGTTCAAAGTTAGAGTTTAAAACATAAGCAGAAAGTGTCTAACTAAATGAACGTTCGTTCACACGTTCGTTCACATACCCGAATCATATTTAAACACTCGTTTTGGTTTTACATAACAAATGTTATCTTACTAATGTTGTACGTAGGAGCTAAATGAATTAACGCACAATGCGAAGCGTTTGTGAATTCGTCTATTCCTTCCTATCAGACATGCATTTGATATTTAAACAGTCTTTGTGGAGTTTACTGACAAATATATTCAATAACGCGATTAGAACAAAGCACTTAAGAATAATGACTTACTGCGTCAGCTGAAACCGTGCTCCTCAAAATGAAACTGGTAACTGAGGTAATATTTTTCCAGGTCCTCACTGCGCAGCAAGACGAAAGGTTAGGAGTGGACGACGTTAGATCCATAATAAACTGTATGTTTTTATCGACGTGGGCGTTTTCGTGGCTTTCATGGCTTCATGGCCTCAACATTAGTGTTTGAAATAGCACGCGCTCTTGGTGGGCGGGGTCACATTAGCACGTCATTCGCTGTAATGAGGTGACAGGGAAAAGACTGGCATCTCTCACTTTTCATACAGATTACATCAACTGGAAATAGTTCTTAGTCTTTCGTGTCTCTGTGACAAGTATTTAATGAGTTACAGCTGATTTTTCGGACGCGTTTCAGAAAGATTTTTGCGGAACAGAGTGAGCTGAAAGCGCACCTGTTTAATTTATCTATTTTACAAAAACACAAGGTTTTGATATTAATAAGAGTGTACACAAAAAAGAAGACCCTCTATCGTTTATAATCATGTATTGATTTTATTTATATGACCATTAATGACG
>JAQIUQ010007507.1:37500-82542 GCA_030378365.1 Hybognathus amarus
CTCGTTTTCGCTCAGAAAGGCAGCCGTTTTTTAATGGAGATGATTGCAATAATTACATCCTGACATATTCCACCAATTAAACATCACCGGCATGCAGCTGATTACTAATGAGGAAACTGATGGAGTGAGGTGGTTAGCTTATGCGGAAGACAATAATATGCTGGACTAAAAATGGAAAACAAATACAGTACATAGCTGACAAGATATAAGAGGATAATTCAAAGGAAGTCTACCGATTCATTTCGCAGCTTTTTCCCCTTATTGTTTGGAGAAAAGTGAAGAAATGATTTTGACAGACACAAACAGTATTTCCATTTTGAAAGTGTGTTTGGAACTGGGATTTTTGCCACCAAAACAGCATAGTCATGGCATCTACTAGCAGGCTCTGAAACTGGACCATGCTTATTGCTCTAAACTGGACCATTTACTTACCTACCAAACCTTGGGCTATTTGCTTTTTATCCTTATGTTGTTGCAAAACCACATGCTTCTGTTGACTGTCCCGGGTCTGCTTAACAAAGCCGGTTTGAACTTTTGGTAACACTTTAGTTTAGGGTCCAATTCTCTCCATGAACTAGTTACTTATTAGCATGCATATTGCTAGTATATTATCATAGGCACGGAGAGCACATATCAGCATGGTCCGGGGACGGCGCACACTGTCATCTGGCTCTGGATGAGGGGTGTGTGGCTCGAAGGCGGCACACTGTGTTGTCCAAGAACTCTATGTGTTTAGAGATGCCACAGAATGGTGGGCATCACCTGATCCAGGGAGCGTACGGCCACTTTCGTCACTCAAAGAGCAAGGTCAGTGGTGGTGCACAGCTCATTCGAAGAGCCCTGGGTCAGTCCTGCCCTTGTGCATGTCTGTGAGCATCTGGGTCTGGTATACCAGCATAATGGCATGCTGCCTGTCCTGTAGCACTATAGAATTTCGCCACAAGTGTAGACGAAAAGCTACAGGCATCGGGACGGGTGCTTAGAATCGCGCCAAGAAGCACCCTAAGGTGAAAGTAGCATCGCAACAGGGCGTTCAACCCGGGGGGACCCCAGTGTACCCATGGGCAGCGGCCCCATCGAGGGAAGGAAGGGCGGAGGAGATCAACGAAGGATCACTAGATGACATGGGGTCTTCGAGGATATCAAAATCTCCTGATGCACATCCAGGAAAAAAGGTATTGCAGTGGACACCGACAAGAGTCAGCGGCCACACCCAAAGCATGGCCATCATCTCAGGATCTGACTCGACAAATGCCATATGCACACCCGAAAGTGGCAGCACTGTCTTATCTCCACTTCCTGAAGATTCTAGTCCCCCCTTCTTCCCTTCTTTGTTACAGTCATGCTTAGTATTAAACTGACTGAGTCAAATACTTCCTCAAATGACAATTGTCTTTTCTTGCACTGCTGTGGAATTTTTGTTAGTAAAAATGATGAATTCACCCTGGTTCTGGACAAATGGTTGAGACAGTAATCCTGTGGTAGCTCTCGGTAATGAGAGAAGAGGAGCGTTTCTGCTGCTCACAGCACTGTCAGCTGCCTGCTTAGATTATTGTCAAGTTTGACAGATTGACAAGAAAAGTGCACAAAGTATGATGTGTAAATTGTCTTATTTGTTGTTATGAACTACTGTTATGGTCTCAACAATCTCGTCAACTTCTTATCATCTGTTGTAGGATAATGTGACCTGCAGCTAACCAGAAGAGAAAAACAGTGAGTGAGGAGGATAATAATCAGCGTGCAGCTCAAACAGACAGGAGGAGCCGGCCCATGAGAAAATCCCTCTCTGTACAAACATGCTGAATCTCAGCACAAAAGAAGAGTGTTTTCTGCTTACTAGCCCTGATGGGAGGAAGTCAATCTCTGGATCTTCTCGAGCAGGGTGCAGTGGTCCAATCCTGCTTAGCTGAACATTTGTCTGGTGGGCCGATGTATTATTCATCTGGACAGGTTTGAAGCTGGATTAGTCCCTGCCATGGCCTGTTTTCTCTCTGTCTGCAGTGATGTGCTGATGGCTTAATGATGCGACAGGTCTCTGGGAGGTGGTCAATGCATCTGGCGGCCAGTGACACCTGCCAAAAAAAGAATCTCCTGATAGGAAGAGAGCAGCTGCACAGCAGCTGCAGGCTAATAAAACACTGCTCGTTGCTGGTCTCTGATTGGCCAGCTCACAAAAGAGGTGACGGGGAAACAGCTCTTTGTTTAAGCTTAATCAACAGACAGGATGCTGAGGTGAACAAACTGATGTGTTTAACTCGTCTTCCTGTCACACACCCTTATAATGCCAGTAACATTTTTTTATTTTATTAGCTTACAATCTATAAAAGCATCTGTTTGTGTATTAAATAACCATAAATTAAGTTTATTGAGTGATCCACAAGACTTGTCCACCTGGTGTAATGTGGCATCACTAATGCAGCATGACAGCATATGGCATTTAGCTGTGCTAGACTACAGCACCACAAGAAGAGAATGTTGTTTTTAAAATCATGATTAAACAGAGGAAGCGACATAATTTAGTGTGACATACATCCAAGTGTAATGGGTTGTCGGAAAAGTAAAAAAAAATGTCGAGTAAGGACTGTTTTTGTATCCATTGGTTGTTGATTGGATTTTGAGATGTGGGCATTTCACTCAAAAGTAGAGCCAGATTAACTTCACCGAATAAACATTTTGTTTCTATTTACACAAAATGCCTATTTGTCACAAATCTGTCCAAATCTGTGTTAGTGAGCACTTCTCCTTTGTCAAGATAATCCATCCTTTTTCAATGGCTGTGCAAAGTTGCTGGATATCAGCAGGACCTGTGAATTGAATTTTTTCTACCATAAGCCGTCTCCAAAGGCATTTCAGAGAATTTGGCAGTACATCCAACAGGCCTCATGACCACATACCACATGTAACCACACCAGCCCAGGACCTCCACATCCAGCATCTTCACCTCCAAGATTGTCTGAGACCACCCACTCGGACAGCTGCTGCAACAATCGGTTTGCATAACCAAATTATTTCTGTACAAACTGTCAGAAACCGTCTTAGGAAAGCCTATCTGTACCTCTCGTCATCCTCATCGGGATCTCAACCGACTTAAGTGGGCAAATGCTCACATTCGACGTTGTCTGGCACTTTCATGGAAGAATCTCATTTGTCACTGTACAGGGCAGATGGCAGACAGCCAGTATGACATTGTGTGGGTGAGCGGTTTGCTGATGTCAATGTTGTGGATCTTGTGGCCAATGGTGGCTTTGGAGTTATGGTATGGGCTGGCGTTTGTTATGGACAACGAACACACAACTCCTGAAGCTTAAAACATCCCAGCTCTTGCATGGCCAGCATAATCACCGGACATGCCACCCATTGAGCATGTTTGGGATGCTCTGGATCTACGTATACGACAGCGTGTTCCAGGTCCTGCCAATATCCAGCAACTTTGCTCAGCCCCCATACCCCCAATACAGTAAAACTGCACATTTTACAGTGCCCTTTCGTTGTGGCCAGCCTAAGTCACACCTGTGCAATAATCATACTGTCTAATCAGCATGTTGATATGCCACACCTGTGAGATGGATAGATTATCTCAGCAAAGGAAAAGTGCTCACTAACACAGATTTAGACAGATTTGTGAACTATATTTGAGACAAATAGGCATTTAGTGTACAGAAAAGATCTTTTGAGTTCAGCTCATGATAAAATGGCTAACGCCAGACCCAATTCTTATTGAGACTTGGGTCTGGGAACAACATGCACAATTTCCCATATTTGAGGTGTGGTTTCACGAATGCCCGGCGCCGTTTATTGGGTGCTAAGAATGTCTAGCAAATGCTCCTGTACGTAGCTCATAGCCAATCGTTTCAATTAGAAAAACACAGGTATTAAGTACAGTTTACGCTTGTACTTAATAAATAAATAATTAATTTAATGACTAAAGTGTCAACAACTTTAATCGGGTATGTGTGCACAGCTGAAAGTTATGTTACTAAAGCGGTAGCTGTATATTGATATTGAAAAGCAACAGAACTTAGTGGCACTGTGACAATCACGGTAGGTAGTCTACAGGCATAATGACAAAATGATATCAATACCACTTACCATTTATAAGTTAAATGGACTTCACGATCGACGATGCATAGCAGGTTGGTACTAACTCCGTGGCTAACATGTCTTGCCACTTTGCGCTCATCCAGGCCTCGGGACTGCCAAACAGAAGTTGGTAACGACCATTCTTTGGTATCCAGACTTCCTTTCAGCTGCGGAAAGGCAGTATAGGGGAAACCCAGACTAGATAAATGGGGGAAAAAATAATTGTTGCGTTTATAATTAATTCAGTGTACTGGGACACTCTAAATGCTTAAAGGGTTAGTTCATCCAAATAAAGAGTTTACGGGTATTTATCAGACAGTACTAATACTCCAATGAGAGTTAGTTGGCATGTAGATAGAAATATACTTATAGTTAACAGAATGTTCAAAAAGGGACAATCAAAATAAAGTGTGACCAAATATTCATATTTATAATCTACAATCAATGGCTTAATAGTGGTAACGGCCGTACTTGAATTCGACTTCTGACCGAAGAGTGAACTCTGACCAGTTTTCATGGTATTTTCAATGGTAACAATTTACAAGAAGGGTTTTTCTGATTGTTGAAAAACAGCTGTATTTATGAACTAATGTTAAGACTGAGAGATAAATAAATACTGTGACTACATATATTGTTAGTTATTGCTAGTAAATGCATTAACTAACGTTAACTAATGTAAAGTTTGTAAAGTGTTATCAATTTCATTTCATTTAGTTGTGACAGTTAAGCTGCTGTAGTCACTTAACATTTTATGTCTACCTTTACCGTGAGAGTCTGGTTTCAAATGAAATATCATCAGCATATTTGACTGAAAAATTAGGCCAGGGATTGATTGGCCTCTTCATAAAATTTCAGGTGGGAAATTAAGTACAGTGAAAAGGAAGACAAACCAAGCAAAACAGTCTATTGGTGAAATTTGTCAGATTTAAAAGTTAGTTTAGTAAGACAAAATGAGAAAGAAATAGTTTGGGTTCAAAATTCATGCTCATTAGTCTGAGCAAACCACAAAATCTCTTTGTTTTAACTCAGCACAAGAATTCCTCAGCCAAAAATCACACAATAATTTGTTTCAAATTGGCATGTCTTACTTCAGTGCTGATGGAAATTCACTGTTCTGACTATTATAGTCACCATGATGGGAAAAGACAATATACACCCAGTTTTCAAATTAGTTCCCCAACCCCCAAAGAGAGATTTCACTGTGCCAACAGTCATGTAAACAAGTTGATGAAGATTGGACTTTAGAGAATTCCTGAATTTAGAACATTCCTCTCAATGTGTGTAATTCTTGTATATGACTCTATATGACTAAAACTCTTCATTTAGCTCCATTTTTTGATAATAATAAATAAATAAAAATAATAATGCAAAAAAATGATAATATTCAATAAATGTTTTATTGTATTGCATTATATGTATGTTATTTATAATATACAAAAAGAAGCTCCATGAAAAAGCAAATGAAGAGTGAAGTTGCTTCTGACAGAATAAATGCAGCCAGCTGTCCAAATACGTGAATACAACTCTGCCTGCAAGTCAGCGGTGCTAATGTGCGTTTGAGGGAGGGAGAGAGAGAGAGAATGAATATGAATGAGGAACTGTTTTCTCTCGACGTCTCCCCTGCTGTGCTTAAACAATGCTTGTCTATTGAGAAAGCCAGACAGGTGCATATTAATATGGCCACAAACGCAGCATCTGCAACTCTGGCTCTTCTTATGCAGCGCAGCACATGTAATTGCATATTTATGGCTCCTCGCAATTTCTCAAGTGACTTTTATTACAAGGGAGGGTTTATAACGCAACCAAAATAAATCTCTCGCAATCCGATAGAGTCGTTTCAATTACTGACAGCGTTGATTTGTGTGTTGTGATAATGCACGCTGTACTTATTCATACATATTCATATCTACATTCAAAAATGAGATGCTAAGGAAAGAAATTGTTAGACAGAACCACAGATGGTTTGTTTAAAAGATTGTTCAAAATAAGTGAATCTGTCACCCCACACTCTTCCAATCAATTGGCAGTCCCTTTGGAGGACACATTTAAACATAACATTATGAAATCAAATGGCCAAATTTGTATGCACTGTATAAGTTTATTTTGGTTGCGTTATAAACCACACTGTAAAAAAAAATCAAGATCTGTTATCACAACAATTTTTTTGTCAAATCAACTTAAATGATTTATTTAGTTCAGGTAACTTATTATTTTGAGTTTCTGATGATTAAATCAATCCCCTTTATTGTATCAACTTACTTTTTACAGTTCAATCAACTTACAATTTTAAGGCAACCAGGTTAATTAATTTTTAAGTTAAACCAACAATATTTTTTTTACAGTAATTATCTAATTATCAATGTAAATTTTAGTGCATAGTAGTTAGACACATACGATCTAACGATCTGTTAATATACAAATGTATGCACATGATCCAATTCTTTATTTGCATGCAAGAACAAACAATAGGCTGCAACTAAATTAAATGAAGCACTGGTATATGTTTCTGACTGGCTAAAAATGTCAGATTTGCATCTTAAATATTAACAAAAACAAATCTACAAGTGCACAGGAAGCTGCATTTTTTATTGAAGGAGAAAAACTTATGGTTGTGTCTGATTTTAAATACCTCTGCGTTGTTTTAGATTCTAACTTAACTTTTAAAAAGCATTAAAAAGGTGGCCAGTACCATCAGATATATTCTGGCTAATTTTAGACACATAAGGCCATATATAACCACAGAGGTGGCCAAACTTTTCATGCATGCCATGATTTTTTTCATACATCATACTGTTTCACAAGCTGGTCTCAAGCAAATATGAGAACTCTTAAACCAATAGATAAACCCTCTATAAACAAACCTTAAAAAATGTTATATCAAACACAAATCAACTATCACCATTGCCATATCACTACCAAATACAACTTATTCAATTTTAACAATTTCTTACATTATCTAGATGCACATTTTTAAAAAATATTACATGGGCTTGCACCTCCACCAGTGGGTGAACGTATACAACAGAAGAACATCAGTGGCAGGGCAACGAAAGCAGCCACCAGAGGAGACTGAGTTGCACCGTTTAGACATAGCTAGTAAGTTTGGCCAAACAGTTCTCCTCAGTACTGGGCAGCAAATTATTGGAACTGTCTCCCTACTGAACTCAGAGAAAGCACCAGCTATCTATCATTTAAATTCACATTATATATATATAGTACTTAATGATGCACTGTCATTTGTTCATTCTGTTAAAGTTGCAAAGTTGTATATTGTGATCTTTGAAAATATTTCAGATTTTCTTTGCTTCAGATAATAGGCTGCCATTTATCAAGAGCTGAATGCTTTGGTTCAAGGCTTAAAACTCTTTAATGAAACTTTTGAAATGTCTGTGGAGAAAAGTATTTGGAAAATCACCTGAACAGTCACTACTGCACTCTCTCATGCTTGCTATGGTTTTGTAGTGAGATTTTTGTTTATGATTTAGAAATTTAAGATGAACTCACAAAACAAACAAAAAAAAAAACGCCCACAGGCCTCCTACCTAGAGCCAGCTAAATGACAGTTTCTCTGGTCTCATCCAGAGCTTCGATGGCCACAGTCTCTCGTGTACACAAAGCTCTTCTTGCCAACGTGTTGTGTAATGCCATTGCCCCAGAGCTGTGCAGCAAATCTGTGAGCCTCTGCTGTCTTCATGGACAGCTGGCTGCTTCCACCTGCTGTAATCACACAACACATATGCAAAGCACAGAAGCTCAGTGACATGCCAGCTCCCTCTAATACATGGAAACAGAGCACATGGACAGAATTGATCTATTTACAGCAGAATGATCCACCAACACATGGTGATTGTTTTGAAAAAAAAGAAATATATACTGTATAAATATCATGCTCTCAGAACGTACGGCAGACATTTTGCTTTTCATGCTACTCATATGAAATATTAGCCTGACTGTCATATTCTAGTCAGTATGTGAGTCTGATACTGCTCCATAGGGCTTTGATAATGAGGCGTGTCTTAAAGGTGCAATACCTAAGATTTTTGCATTAAAATATCCCAAAATCACAAGGCCAGTGTTATATATTTAGTTAAGATGATAACTTACAATATTCCAAATGTTTCAAGCAATGTTTAAATCGCGAGAAAATTTAGATTTTAACCAAGGAAACGGGGCGTGTGAGCAGGGGTGAGCTGGGAGTCGCCAGTCAATCGCGTCATATCCGCGTTACCTCGGTTTCCGCTCGTACTACGTGTAGTCCTGGATAAATGCGGAAGTTGTAGTTGTGCGTTTGCGTCTATCAAGCAACAAACGTCAGCTTGTTTCGCGCATTTGTAATGGAATGGTGCACATTCTGGTGCATTATTCTTTTCAATTATTCTCGGAATGTGAACTGTTGGCTGTAAAGGGGGTCGCACACCTGACGAGAAGAGCCGCGCCACGTCTAGGACAAAGTCCAGTATCGCACACCGGACGCGCACTTTCTCATCAGTATATGGCCAGCAATATTGTTATGTTTAATGACATGAAAGGAAGATAATGTCTGTTCTATGTTATGATTGTACTGTACAATTAAATACAATCGTTGCTGAGTCTGCAGTCTGAAAATTTTACCTCAGAACATCCGTTAACTGAATGAATTGAGAATATCACCTGAAAAATCTAATAACATCAGTAATTGTCATTCAAGCAGCTGATTTCTGTAAATGAATGCAAAACTAAATGCATATTGCAGCATAGGGCGAAGTCAGGATACATTAGCAACGATTTGACTTCAAACCCTCTCCACCATAGCTTCGTCCAGTGACTCGTACAGTAACATCTGTGATAACTAATTTACTTTTAAACCTGACTTTTCTTGCGGCTATTTTAGTTTAATGAAAAACAAGCATGTCATTAAACGCAACATTTATAGAAATCGAACTTTTCCTCATCCATGACAACTAATTTTCGATTCCCGTCTGACTGATTTATCCACGGTGGAGTTGAAAACAACAGTTCCCATCATTACGCGTTCCTCCACGTCGTCATCAAGCAAAGCCGTTGTTGTTGTTGTTTTGAATGTAGCGCCCTCTAGTGACATGCCAATCTTAGGTATTGCAGCTTTAACCGAAACAAAAAAACAAACAAAAACAAACTCTGCACTCAATTGGATAGACCTAAAACCCATCAGAGCAAAGCAGTAAGTTTTATTATTATTATAATTTATTTTTTATGAGCTACACATACAGTAGTTGTCAACAGAACTCAACTGCTCGCACGCTGGAAGTAGTAGTAAAACAAAGAACGTTGCTTCTTTTACTTGGTCCTCCATGAGTGCAACCAAAGGCGAAATCACAACGACCACAGGGTTTTCATTGCGTCCTTTTTAGCGACCATCGGAGCCAGCTGATAAATTAAACTTTTGCCGAAATTCCGTAGGAAGGACATCTCAATTCTCCAGCTACAGTCATCTGTCAGCCCCTTTTTCCACCAAAGCATTTTGAGAGCTGGTTCGGAGCCGGTTCCTGCACGCAAACCATTTCTTTGTGTTTCGACAGCCGAAAGAAGCCGGTTCGCGGCCGGGAAAACTGCTTCCAAAGCGGCACCAACTCTTTGCTGGACTAGAACCGTTCTTTAGCACGTCATGCTTACGTTGGGGGCTGGGGCGGGTTTGGATGCGTTCTAAACATCTTTTCTGACCATCGCAAAGCCAGGAGAAACTGCAGAAACACGCAAGCGTTTTTATTTATTTTTTTTTTTTATTTGAAACATAAGCAAAGAAGAAAACAGTCACGATATAGAACAAATAAATGGAAAGAAAAAAGACACAAGACAGGGGTACATAACTTATCAGAAAAGATTACATATCAAACGAAAAGATTAAAAGACTTACATATTTCAATTGTTTTTAAAGTTTTCTTGGTACACACAGTTAGAGATAATCCCAAAGCAATGTACCTGTAAGCGCTTCTCAGCGACGTACACAGTGACGTAACGACGTCGTTCCCTGGGCGCTCTAGTCAGTGGAAAAACAAACAGGTTCTGAACAGGTTCGAGTTGAACCAACTCCAAACCAACTTTGAACCAGCACCAGTTCCGAACCAGTTCTTTTTGGGTGGAAAGGGGTATTTGAGGGAAACTGGTTTAACCTAAGCGCTCTTTGATAACTTGATCATTATGTAACTGCAGATCATCTGTCCACATAGTATAAAACCCGCCTTGGAAATTTGATTGGCCCAACTAACTCTGAACCGATCATGGCCGTCTCTCAAAATGCGTTGCTCTGTCCGTACTTGTGTTCCTGTGAACTTGTGAAATGTCATCAGTCACTGCCCAAGTACTGTTCCAATTCAAAGTTCACATCTAGCCAAGTCCAGTTCAAATCCCCGAATGTGTTCTTGATCCGCCCCGTTTACCAAGGATGCATCAAGAGGTGACTTGTGTGGACTTGAGACAGCCAGGTATCGCCAGAATAATCAAGAATGCTCTGCTCCATTTGCAGAAGAACCAGACTTGCGTCCTTGGGAGTTCGTTCTTAAGAGTTGAACTTGGCAAGTCCGAACTACCAAGGACGCAAGTCCGAAGTTTGCGCACTTGGTATTGAGAAACGTCTATTTACTCTTTGGGCAGGCATCCAGGCTAATGAAATATGACATTTCAGCAAGAACAGTTTTCCAAAAGGAAACAGGAAAAAGAAAATGATGGCAATTCATTAAAATATCATTAATTTTTGTGCATCCTATTGAATTCTCAAGAAACCATTTCGATGCATTCTTACGTACACTTAAGCAGTTTTATTCGGGTGTTTATGGATGCACTTTACAATGACGAACGATTCGGTGGAGCACATATCCACAGGCTCTGTGATCAATTCAGATAAGGAGTCCTGCACAGTTCCAGAGCCATCCATCTCCACTCAGTGTGTGACTTAAATCAACAAATTGCCTCTGATTCCAGGAGGTAAAATGCTGATGTGGGAGACACAGCATGTCTCTTTAAACAAGCATCTATGGGGAGGGAGAGAATGAAGCTTTAACAAAGAGTGTCTCAGCAAGACAAACGAACAAATAAAAGGAATGATTATTATATGTAGTACATGTTAATTAATTGAGGCAGATTTCAATTAAAGAGATTTTAATTAGCAAATGATAATGGATTATGAAGTTTTCTTTCTTCTGTGGAACATAAAATAAGTTATTTTTAGTTCAATACAATGACAGTCAGTCTCAGTCAAATGTTGTTTTGGACCCAATTAGCTTTCTTTGTATGAACAAAAACAGTTGAAACAGTGTCTACCTTTGTTTTCATCAGAAGAAAGAAAGTCAATCAAGTTTAGAATGATAAAGGGAGATTTTTTTTTTGCATTGATGTATTGTTTTTGTATTGATGATAATTTGTCCGTAAAGGGTAAGTTCAATAAAATAAAAAATAAAAATTGCATCATCAATTACTCACCCTCATGTCATTCCAAATCTAGAATACATTTGGTTATCTTTGAAAAATAAATAAAGATACCTTTTAATGAAGCCTGTGAGATTTCTGGCGCTCAATTGAAAGTCCAATCCACCAATCCTTTGATGTTTCAAAACGTTATAGAGAACATACAAGAAATCCATATCAAGTCTTCCGAAGAAACATGATCAATTTATATGATGAACTGAATTATTTATTTTATTATACAGTATATTACTTATATATTATTCGTATTGCATTTCTTAATATACAATAGGAATTTGAGATATGCGCTATATTTCATCTTTTGAAGGTTTTGCTGGCACAATGAGAACAGTTCACTCATACTTTAAAATTCTGTCATCATTTGCTCACCCCTGTGCCATTTCAAATCCATAAGACTTTTACTCATCTTTGGAACAGAAATAAAGATATTTTTAACGAGACCTGAGAGATTCCAGTCCCTCCATTGAAAGTCCAATCCACCGCAACTATGATGCTTCAAGAAGTTCATGAAGAGAATGTGAAGTTTAAAGTAAAAAACAATACACTCTAAACAATGCTGGGTTGTTTTAACCCAACTTTGGGTCAAATATGGACAAACCCAATTGTTGGGTTAAAAATGCAATTAAAAAGATGTAACCCAATGGCTGGGTTTGTCCATATTTTACCCAAAATTGGGTTAAAACAACCCAGCATTTTTAGTGTATTATATAGTAACCATTTTTTTAAAGCAATAAGGAACTTGCTCTTTGCGGATGATGTTGTCGTGTTGGCCCCTTCACACCAGCACCTTCAGCATGCACTGGGACGGTTTGCAGCCGAGTGTAAAGCGGCTGGAATGAGAATCAGCACCTCCAAATCCGAGGCCATGGTCCTCAGTCGGAAAAGGGTGGCTTGCTCACTTCAGGTGGGTGGAGAAATCCTTCCTCAAGTGGAGGAGTTTAAGTATCTTGGGGTTTTGTTCACGAGTGGGGGGAAGGATGGAACGGGAGATTGACAGACGGATCGGTGCAGCTTCTGCAGTAATGCGGTCGATGTACCGGTCTGTTGTGGTGAAGAAGGAGCTGAGCCGTAAGGCAAAGCTCTCGATTTACCGGTCAATCTACGTTCCTACTCTCACCTATGGTCATGAGCTTTGGGTCATGACCGAAAGGACAAGATCCCGGATACAGGCGGCCGAAATGAGCTTTCTCAGCAGGGTGGCTGGGCGATCCCTTAGAGATAGGGTGAGAAGCTCGGTCACTCGGGAGGAGCTCAAAGTAGAGCCGCTGCTCCTCCACATCGAGAAGGGTCAGCTGAGGTGGCTCGGGCATCTGTTCCGGATGCCTCCAGGACGCCTCCCCGGGGAGGTGTTCAGGGCACGTCCCACTGGGCGGAGGCCCCGGGGAAGACCTAGGACACGCTGGAGAGACTATGTCTTCCCGGCTGGCCTGGGAACGCCTCGGTGTCCCCCAGAAGAGCTAGAGGATGTGTCTAAGGAGAGGGAAGTCTGGGCATCTCTGCTTAGACTGCTGCCCCCGCGACCCGGCCCCGGATGAAGCGGAAGAAGAAGAAGAAGAAGAAGAAGAAGAGATTTGTGATGTATTGCGAATTTATTCTAGATGAAGGTTTTGCAGACATAGAGAGAACAGTCAGCAGTTATTCCAAATGTAACTGCAGTATTGTGATGTGAATGTCTGATCCTGATGTTCGACTTCAATGATGGCACAGTTCAAGCTCTACTTTCCAGTAATCCGTGGAAGCTCCACGTCCTGAAAAAAACTTGCCCATTTAAAAATGAACCATCTCCTGAATATTAATTGAGACAACGCTGGTGGAATAAACAATGAGCCGGACCAGCTGACAGCTCAGTGCACTCTACCTCCACTGAATACGTGGAGATGTGGGATCCACTTCCTCTAACTCAGGGTTTCTCAACCTTTTGCCTACTGCGCGACCCACTTTTTTTTTTGTATGCCAGTCATATGATCGACTAAGGTGGGAAATAAAGCAATAAATGAAATCCCTCATTAATCTCAGGCGTGCACCCGTCTTTATTTTCTGAATGAGCCGTTAAAGCTACAATACCTAAGATTGGCATGTCGCTAGAGGGCGCTACATTCAAAACAACAACAACGGCTTTGCTTGATGACGGCGTGGAGGAACGCGGAATGATGGGAACTGTTGTTTTCAACTCCACCGTGGATAAATCAGTCAGACGGGAATCGAAAATTAGTTGTCATGGATGAGGTAAAGTTCGATTTCTATAAATGTTGCGATTTAATGACATGCTTGTTTTTCAGTAAACTGAAATAGCCGCAAGAAAAGTCAGGTTTAAAAGTAAATTAGTTATCACAGATGTTACTGTACGAGTCACTGGACGAAGCTATGGTGGAGAGGGTTTGAAGTCAAATCGTTGCTAATGTATCCTGACTTCGCCCTATGCTGCAATATGCATTTTGTTTTCCATTCATTTACAGAAATCAGCTGCTTGAATGACAATTACTGATGTTATTAGATTTTTCAGGTGAGATTCTCAATTCATTCAGTTAACGGATGTTCTGAGGTAAAATTTTCAGACTGCAGACTCAGCAATGATTGTATTTAATTGTACAGTACAATCATAACATAGAACAGACATTATCTTCCTTTCATGTCATTAAACATAACAATATTGCTGGCCATATACTGATGAGAAAGTGCGCGTCCGGTGTGCGATACTGGACTTTGTCCTAGACGTGGCGCGGCTCTTCTCGTCCGGTGTGAGACCCCCTTTACAGCCAACAGTTCGCATTCCGAGAATAATTGAAAAGAATAATTGTGCTCCATTCCATAACAAATGCACGAAACAAGCTGACGTTTGTTGCTTGATAGACGCTAACGCACAACTACAACTTCCGCATTTATCCAGGACTACACGTAGTACGAGCGGAAACCGAGGTAACGCGGATATGACGCAATTGACTGGCGACTCCCAGCTCACCCCTGCTCACACGCCCCGTTTCCTTGGTTAAAATCTCAATTTTCTCGCGATTTGAACATTGTTTGAAACATTTGGAATATTGTAAGTTATCATCTTAACTAAATATATAACACTTGCCTTGTGATTTTGGGATATTTTAATGCAAAAATCTTAGGTATTGCAGCTTTAATTACGCATTATTTGGATTTGGGTGCATGTGAAACATAGCCTGTTGCAATGAGCCTTTTGTGAAGCCCAATTTTTGGCTGTGCCGATTAACACAGAAAAATATCGCGACCCCCTATAAGAACGAACAACGACCCACTGGTTGAGAAACACTGCTCTAACTTATATGCATTACAGCAAAAGGCCAGAGTGCAGTCTTTCTCTACACACACACAAACACAGTCACCCTTCATCTGCTCTTGTCACTGGATTATAACAGCGGGCAGACTCACATACCTTGCGGTGCACAGCGAACACAACGTGTGTTATTACCTGCCAGCCCTGTTGGAAGTGAGGAATTCCCTTATTTCCACAGTATATACTGGGGGCCCTATTTAGCAGGCAGACTGAGAGGCCATCGTTTTGCTTCAAGCTGGAGGTGATGCGCTTCCTCTTTCTAAATAAATCACGTAGATCTATGAGGGTCTATTCTTATTGCCTGGGCCTTATGCCAGTATAAGACAGAGCGAGACCTGTAAGATGAAAAATCTGTGAGAGAATGGACATGTGGGAAGCTTCAAAACCAGATAAGCTTAACCACAATCATGTATTATGGTATAATGTGTAATATTTTTTTTGTTTTTTGTGTGAAAATGTGTTTTTGTGATAATATTTTTTTATTATCACACACACACAAAAAATCCTTCTTAAAAAAAGAAAAAGAAACAAATTCTGATTAATATGAGGCACTTACAATGGAAGTAAATGGGGGAAATATATATTTATTTATTTTTTAAAAGAAGTCTATTATTTGGGCAGTACAATTGTCCTCATCATCTCATCATTATTACTCTAAAAGAAACTCACTGTGCAGCTCTCATAAGACAAATAAAGAAAAATCTGCGCATTGACAATTGATATGCGGTCACACAACTGCTCTTCCAGAGAGCTGGAAATAGGAGGGTGGAAAACCCCACAACAAATCCTTCAGAAAATTCAAAACACATGCTTCTAGGGATATTATTTGTCAAAAGAATACAATGGACTAGATAGATTCACACAAATTAAGTTTCATACTCACCAGAGAGGACTGTAGTGCGAAGTCATAAAAGAGTGTATGAGACAAGCTCTGAGAAGAAACATGCTAGCAATACCTAACTTTGAAATAAGCGAGGAGGAAAAAGGCTTTAGGTGATGCACTGTACAAACATATTTTTGGAGACAGGTTAGGCAAGTAAGACGCTATTCAACAAGTGAACTGCTTGTGAAATTTCAAAGCCTTGTGGGAAATCGTTCTCTCATGGGAGCCTTTCAGTAAAAAAAAAAAAAATGGCTAATGTGGTTCTCTGCATGCCATTTCTGAAGGCTTGTAAATGTATTCCATGCAGAGAAATATAAAACTTGTGTTTGAAGATAACTTAATGCAGCCTCAAAAGCACACCTGTGAAAAGAACACGGTAGACTCAAACTTTGTTTACAGTTGTTTTGCATGGAGAGGAGACCAGCTTAAATTTAGGCATTATAATTCTTTTTATTTTAGGTTGCAAAATTGAGTGAATTTCTCAAGAAATAAACAGAATAAAACTCATGTTTATTATCCTTTTTCGGAGTTATTTTAATTATGCTAGAATAAATAACACTAATAATCAATTTTCAGCAATGACCAGTTGTATTTATTTATGTATTATATATATACACTTATCCTGGCCACTTTATTTAGGTACACCTGTCCAACTGCTCGTGAACACTGTAATTTCTAAGCAGCCAATCAACATGGCGGCAACTCAGTGCATTTAGGCATGTAGACATGGTCAAGACAAGTCTCCTGCAGTTCGAACACGAAGGCATCAGATATGGGGGAGGAAAGGTGATGTGAGTGACTTTGAACGTGGCATGATTGTTGAGTGCCAGTAGGGCTGGTACTGAGTGTATTTCAGAAACTGCTAGTGCTACTGGGATTTTCACTGCACAACCATCTCTAGGGTTTATAGAGAATGGTCCGAAAAGAAAAAACATCCAGTGAGTGGCAGTTCTGTGGGCGGAAATGCCTTGTTGATGCCAGAGGGTCAGAGGAGAATGGCCAGACTGCGTTTCAGAGCTAGAATAGAAGGGCAACAGCCGACTCAAATAACCACCCGCTCAGAGCCAAGGTGGGCAGAAGAGCATCTCTGAACGCACAGTGCGTCGAACTTTGAGGCAGATGGGCTACAGCAGCAGAAGACCACACCGGGTGCCACTCCTTTCAGCTCAAGAACAGGAAACTGAGGCTACAATTTACACAAGCTCATCGAAATTGGACAATAGAAGATTGGAAAAACGTTGCCTGGTCTGATGAGTCTCGACTTCTACTGCGACATTCGGATGGTAGGGTCAGAATTTGGCGTCTTACAACATGAAAGCATGGATCCATCCTGCCTTGTATGAGACGATTCAGGCTGGTGGTGGTGGTGTCATGGCGTGGGGAATATTTTCTTGGCACTCTTTGGGCCCCTTGGTACCAATTGAGCATCGTTCCAACGCCACAGTCTACCTGAGTATTGTTGCTGACCATGTCCATCCCTTTATGACCACAATGTACCCAACTTCTGATGGCTACTTTCAGCAGGATAATGCGCCATGTCATAAAGCTGGAATCATCTCAGACTGGTTTCTTGAACATGACAATGAGTTCGCTGTACTCAAATGGCCTCCACAGTCACCAGATCTCAATCCAATAGAGCATCTTTGGGATGTGGTGAACGGAAGATCGCATCATGGATGTGCAGCCGACAAATATGCCGGCAACTGTGTGATGCCATCATGTCAATATGGACCAAACTCCCTGAGGAATGCTTCCAGCACCTTGTTGAATCTATGCCACGAAGAATTGAGGCAGTTCTGAAGGCAAAAGGGTGTCCAACCCGTTACTAGCATGGGGTACCTGAATAAAGTGGCCGGTGAGTATGATGTCTCTAATATATATTTGCCTGCAAATGTTCTAAATTCTAGGACATTATGCAGGGTTTCTGCAGGTTTCACAAAGTCAAATTTAAGACTTTTTTTAGACCTTTTTAAGACAATTATGAATGAAATTTAAGACCTATATCAAAAAAGGAAACGCAGAGTTCAAAATTATTCGCAAAGTAATTTAATTTATTCAAACTGAACATTCGTCGAAAATCAGCACGAACGGTCCCCTGATATTGGAAATTAGTTCCTGTTTCTGTTTTTATAAAATCCCCTATTCCAAAGCAAAATCCAAATCAGCAAAATCTGATCCAAAATTCAGATTTTTTAAGCCAAGTCTCGCTAAACTTCCACTTTCCCATAGCTGAATAAAATCAGTTTTATGTCTGTCTGTGGTATCTGAGATCAGCGCCAATAACACGAAACCTCAAAACTGATTGGCTGTTGCATGTTGGTCTATTTTGTAGTCATAATACAGCAAATTATATTTGAACGAGCAAAATAAAGAACTACAACCACAGAATAATAATTAAAAACAAAACATTCCAAAGCGCTGGGGAGCATTTCAATGAGATTTACATGGACGTAGGAAAATTAAGACACGTTTAAAATGATTTAAGACCTAGAACACAATACTTCAGCAAATGTAAGACTTTTTAAGGCCTTAAATTGTGATTTTGAAATTTTAGACTTTTTTAGACTTTTTAAGCACCCTGCGGAAACCCTGTTATGGGATTTTTTTTAGGTTCACAGAATGATTGTATTAAAATAGCTAGATATGTTAATTGTTTGGTCTTATTGTTGCAAGATTTAACCTGATTTCCTATAATCATGTTAGAATAAATTACAATAATATGGTTTCATCAATTATCAACATGTTTTACTATGATTTTCTTGTATGAAAGCCAGACAAAATAAGGCATTATTAATCTCTTTATGTCAAAATGCACAGAATGAGTGCATAAAAGATCTGGAATCAAATTTGAGTGAATAACAATATTAAAGGGATAGTTCACTATGAAATTAATTTTTGGTATGTTTTAGCTTACCTCAAGGGCATCCAAGATGTAGGTGTCTGTTTCCACAGTAGTTTCAATTTTGATATTTTTAGGTCAAACAGTTCTTGTCTATCAGTCATATAACACAGGTCTGTGGTCACCACCTCAAAGCGCATGCACAGAGTCTAAATTAAACATGATTTAATGACTTGTAAATTTAAGTATGATGGCCCAAGACACAAAACGAGCGGTTTGTGTGAGAAAACGAACGGTATTTACATTGTTTTTACCTTGTGTAAATTAGTAAAAAGATACTTATTTTCATCTGCAGTCCTATAGGCAACATAAAAAAAATAAAAACTAAATAAAAAGATAACCAACAGTCATACAGCATTCATTCAAAGCTTTGCACATTCTGGAATGGATATATAAAACCTGATTTTAGATAACTGCAGGATCATTAGTATTCTATGGCCAAAGCCTAAACAAATTGACATGTTAGTAGCGAGCACAAGTCTGGCACGTCAGTGCAAAAGGAAGCCGCCTCCCTCTGTCTTTTGTAATAGAAAAGCCCAACTGCAAGACAAGAGGGTGATTCAATCTATGGACTCAGAAGACAGTCAATTGCAGAACAGAGGTCTGTTTCCCACTGTATCTATAAGGGCTATGCCGGTGATAGCAATGTTGATGTTCACATCATTCATTGTGATCAGACTGCAACTGCAGGCTGAACATCCACAGCTGACTAAGTACTTAACTTTCAATTAGCAGTTATTTTACCGGAACATGATTTTACAGTTATTAGCAATGGAACAAGTGGTCCTGAATGTATAAATAATGAAATCAACTTGCTTGAAAATATATAGCAGGTTTAAAAATAAACTAATTGTTGTACTCACCACTAAACCAGAGCACTATTACTGTGTGAGGTGCGTGTAAAAGCTAATAATGTCTTAGACCTTTTCCTCAGCCCTCCACACATGGTTTCCCCAACGGGACACGCTGCAGCTGTAATTAGATGATGTTACCGTCAGTGTCACTGCCCGGGTTAATGAGTACCTCTATTTACCATTAATATGGCTACCTGTTCTCAGTCCAGAGGCTAATGTTGCACATTTAGCTAATTATAGGACTTCGTAATACACACCTTGACCTAAAACACACCACTAATTCAGTTATGTAATGTTGATGCTTTTAAAGAACGCATATTGCTTCAAAGATGCAGTCCAGCGTTTTTCCTCTTTGACACCATCTCTGTTCGAAATCTGCAATTGCAGTCACTTGCAGAATTATCAACTTTACATGAGTTGTATGTTGACACCCTCAACACGGCACAGCGTGGATGAACACAATATTTGCGTTCAATAATATTCTCAAATATGTATTTTGGAAAAAAATGGATTGCAGCTTTAAAGTTGACTATGCTGTAAATATTTCCCACAAAAACAACTCCTGTCTTGACATTTGGCTATATAAAGCTCTATTTCTGACACATCTAAAGCTAAGCTTCATTCTGTCTTGTTGGAACAAGGTGTTTGCTTTCATCTCAAAATGTAATTTTGTCAGCTAAATGAAGTGTAACTGAAAGGATGAGTTGTGTTTTGTGACTGCATGTCTGTCTTCTTGATATGAGAATCTGAGGCATATCACAGAGTGGAATGGACAAAAAAAGAAACAAAAAAAAAACTCACAGAGAAGACAGTCATTTAAAATTAAATTACCCAGCAAATATCACTATGTCAAAGGTTGCACACAAATTTGCTTTAAAAAAATGTCCGATATTTACAGACGCCTATTTCTGTCTCACAGTAAACAAGTTAATTGTGAGATCAACTTCAAAATAAGTTCAAAAGTCTGTCTAAGTGGCAATTGTGAGATAAAAGCAACTATGAGAAAAAGTTATAGTTTTATAATTTGTGATTTGCAATGCAAGATGAAGTTCCGATTTAGAAATAATGACATGCTGTGAGATACAATATGAAGTGAAAATTGGGGAAAAAAATACTCTTTGACCTGCAAGGCAATTTTGACTACAAAAATGTAGCCATTTATTCTGACCAAGGTCAGACCACTTAAGACAGGAAGACTGACTGAAATATAAAGCAGCCAACCATAGTTTTTCTTTTGTTTTGTGCAGTTTATGAGCAAATTCATCTAAAATACATAATGCATGTGCCTCGACAGACTGATGAAGACAAAGACTAATAAAGTTACAATATGTGGTTTAATATAAGGATCACAAATATAGGTATAAATCTAAACAGGTAGCAGGATACACACACACTTAACTGAAACGAGACCAGACAAACTGGAACGCACAGACACTTATATACTAAAGATGAACGAGGTAAACACAGCTGAACCAAACTAATAAAAGTTAACCATAGAAACTAAAAAGTATTGGGAATCTAAACAAAAGAACACTTGTGAAAAATCTATGAAAACTGAAATGAACTTAACATAAGAGTGACAATACCTCAATAATAGACCAAAAGTGTAAAAAAAATCCCAAAGTCCCAAACGATGCACCTAGCATCAGGTGAAGTGTATATTTGATCTAAAACAAGGTAGTTTCCAGGTGGACTGATAATATAACTTGGTAACAATTTACAACAAGGTTACATAATTAAGCATGTACTAATACCTGAATTATTAGTTACTTCAACGTGAACATGAAGGATAGCTCTTCACTGGTTCATGATTAGTTCATATCTTCACTAATCAAGAACGAATTCACCTTATTAACCTGGTGGCCATTTTTCAAAACGCGAATGCCATTCAAGGGTACACAAACCCAGAAGTTTGACGGAGCAGCACCAGGAATGTAAACTCCAGTGTGCACCACCAATCTTTCCAGTCTGCCCGAATTAACGTGGAGCAGTGGCCAGTACCGACTGCAACATTCCCCGGGCGGTGTTAACCTTCAGCCATGCGCCGGCGCTCTGAAGCATTATGCCTTATGTGGCGAGCAGTGAAGGATGTGATAGGACCAGGCCTGGATATTTATAACATGTTTTGTTTATATGTGTCGGCCAGCGCAGTCTCATCCCAATTCGTCATATAACTGACGTTTTGGGACGTCTTTTGACCATTCGTCATTATACGACTTTTCAGGGCCCCCTTAAACATCGGTAGATGACGTTATGGGATCCTAACTCTACCCCAGACCTAAACCTAACCCTAAACCCAACTCGTCACCTAACTGACGTTAAAGGTAAAGCGTCAGTTGTATGACGACCCGGGATCGTCATCTACCGACGTTTAAGGGGGCCCTAAAAAGTCGTATATTGACGAACGGTCAAAAGACGTCCCAAAACGTCAGTTATATAACGAATTGGGATGAGACTGTGTTATGTCGGCAATCGTCCGCGAAGGACTGCCCCCTTTACTTTCATTTGTTGTTTGTTTATTTTATGATTAAATGATTAAAAGTCGTTGATCATTCACCGTCAATTCTACGCGTACCGCAAGCCCTGTGAATGGTCTGCTAGAACCGCTCTCCGGGTTTCACATGCTCCCTCTGCATGTGTAATTGCGCATCAATGTGGACAACGACGCAGAAGTATAAATGAAAACGCGTAGTCTATAGCGTAGAGGCTCCGCCGTAGGTCCAACGCAGACATATAAATTAGCCTTTACTCTGGCTATTTTCTGCTGTCTCAGACGACGATATGTTTGTCCCGTTTCATCCACTGTAGCTTCTTCGAAAGGAAAGTGTGAGCAGTGGTCTGAGCCCTGAGTCCAAGCTCGCAACCGAACCACTAGATGTCACTAAAAATCACACACTGCACCTTTAAATTATGACAGTAATACATTTTTTAAATGTATTTCAAAGTCAAAATATGTATTATTCCTTCTTACGGAACCTCATTGATTTTGTTTACCCCTAAATGTTAATTAATGCATTAACTACCAAACATGCTGACATGTAGTTAAGGCTGCTGTTATTCATACATGAATACTTGTGACTCATGTAGCAGGGATAAATCTTTATTTGTCCATGATTAGCTCATATCTTCACTAATCATGAGTTCTTGTTGAAGAAACTACTTCAGACAGTAGTACATAATTATTCCTTATTGTAAAGTGTTACCAATAACTTTAAGCAGTGCCTTACTCAATGAAGTTGTATCAAACCAGCCAGTCAGATAGATTAGAGTTAGCCAGATGGAGAAAGGGCTTTCCAGACTTGTGTGCTACATGCATCAAACTGGCAGTGATGTGTGGACGTGCCACTTAAGGCTGAGAACCTAAGCATCCTCTGGAACGTGATTGTGCATGCAGGACCTAAAGTTGTAGACTGAATAGGATATTACTTTCATCAATACAAAATATGAGAACCTTTCAGTTAGTGAAGAAAAATTGTATTGCACCTATATAAATTCCATTTTCAGTCACCAGAGGATTAAATGAATAAGAAAATCTCACCCTTCTCGAAGTGCTATTCCCACATTATTAGAGTAGAGTATAATTAAATATAGTTCAAAATAGAAGACCCATATTAAAAAAATAATATGTAGATATAGATTATATATATATAGATATAAATCTAGCTCCTTATCTTATCTTACTATCTAGAAATTAATTGTATATTATCATAAAGTTCATCCTGCATTGTACTGTATAGCTCATCAATGTAACATAGATGTTTCTGTTTTTCCTCTTTGTTCTTCATTGATGTTTGCTATAATGGAACCTCCAAAAATGAACCCCTTATTAATAGGCAGTGTTATTCTCAGCTAGGTGACTTCTATTGACTTGAGTGAGATAAAATTAATTACCAGCCATTGATTCAAAAGTCTTTTCTAATGTTCGTTATATTCCAGACTGACATAATGGGATTCTGTAAATGCCATCAGTGGAGCCATTTGTGTTGGGCTGCCACAAAAGGAGGCTGCAAGATTGGCAGATGGGAAAATCATTATATTGAGTCATACATTAATAATCCTCCTACTTTATCTGAAGATATGGGGACTGTCAGAAGCTCCTAGCACATCAAATTAAAAATGGATCCATGCTGGATGCAAGAAGGCAGACGGTGTCCACCCATCTTCCCTGAGAAGAAAAAAAAAAGGAAAAAAAAACCCTGTAAATGTGTATGACTGAGAGAGAAGAAGAAAAGAGCTATTGATCGCAAACAGCCTTTGTGTGATGAGAGCTATTTTGTGTAACTGACAGTGTGATCTTATCGTTGAAGTCTTATATTCCACAATGAATCTTCCTTTCCCTTCTTGTTTTTTTTTTTATTATCTTAAATTTAATTGCATTTGTTTCTTCAGAGACGGTGTTATTTGATGGAATCCAAATACGAGACTGTTTTGTAACATTTTCCTTGTGTTCACCCCTCATCACACTTTTGATTCCTCCAGCAAAAACAGAATCTGTGACACTTTTAGTGTTGAAATGTTGTTGAAAATTATTATTTTTTAAATTAAAACATATTTTTGTTGATAGATTAGCATCACACGCAGAAATGATTGATGACACGATCACACTGTAAAAATTTGTTGATTTTACTTGAAGTAGCCTAGAGGTTGCCTTAAAGTTTGTGAATATGTTTGTGAACCTAAGCTGATTTGACATGAGATGTGAAAACTTGTAATAAGAAATCATGAAAATATGTTTTAAAGAGCAGTGGCATACAGCAACTGCTTATCATAGTGAATGACAGCGACAGAGAAATATCATTATTGTGTTATTCAACAGATACTGTGAACTCTTCTATTAAAAGAAGAACAATGATAATAAGTCTCAAACTTTAATATAACCGGTATATTTGAAGAATGAGAGATATATTAGAAAAAATAAACAGACAAATCCATACGAACGAACCAACCAACTAACGAATGAATGAGGACTATATCCTGCAGGCTATACCTTGCACTGTAAAAAATTTGGAGTAGGATTTACTTGAAAAAAGCTTGCTAACTTTTTTCACTTGGAAAATGCTAGTAAATTTACAAAGATTTGCCAAGTAAAAACCTAAACATATTTATCAGTAGCTTTAATTAGAAATCTTTAGGTTAAATTTACTTGGAATATGGAATTAAGTAAACTTTACAAAAATAAGTAATTTGAACTCAGCTAGTAAAAGGTTGATTAATATCGATATCCATTGCCTTGTATTACATTTCACTAAAACAATACTATTGAATTTTATTAGTCATTTATAGTATGTGCTTTACTTAGATCATCTAAGTAATTTTTATTACTGTACATCATGTCAGATGTTAGGCATCATGTGAATGCAAACACCTCAATACTTGGTAGACAACACACACTTGCGGTAACATTTGATGGGTCGTTTTTGTGTTTGAATGTGTCATTTTGAGCAAAAAATTTACTCGAAATGTCACAAAATGGCAAGTTACTAATACTGACAACAAAAATCAATGATAAAACTGTAAATACAGCTGCAAACCAGTGACAAATGACCCTCATTAATTATTCAAGGTCCAGCGCATGATGGGAACCCCAGTATCAGAGTAATTTTTACTTAATTTTATTGAGTTGATATTTACACTTTCATTTCTACTCGCTTGAATTAAGTACTGATATGGAATTTACTTCGTTTTTTTTTTATTCTTGCCTGAACTAACTTTTTCATGTAAATTACATTGTTTTTTTCAGTAGTATTTACTTCACCAAAAAATCATTTTTTACAGTGTGTTTCACTATTATTATCAACCAGACAACAAAGTATTTTCATAATAATCTAAAATATCTAAATACATAGACCTCCCTAGACTTTCATTACACAAAGTCTGAACGTCTGGGCAAGGCTGGGTAAAGGTCAATTACTTGTAAGTTTTGTTGCTGGGTTTAACAGACAAACATCAAAATAGAAGGCTGTAACCTTCTACTACAGTCATGATAGCATATTTTCTTTCCCCTGAATAATCAACCACAGCTCATATGCTCATTCCTTAAATGCATAATTAGTATTTCCCTCCTTTGCCAGGTCAAATCTCTGTAGCAACTTTAATCTGAAGTGAATTACTATAGAATGTGAGCCAACCTCAGTAGAAAAGCATACAACACTTTCTGCTAGTTTCTCTTCTGAGCGAACAGTCAAAAAAGCTTGTCTATTGGCTCTCCCACTGATCCTAGGACCGCTGGTAGGGTCCCTACTTGTATTGATTTTCTGTAAAGCAACATTTGAGCCTCTGGTTCTCAGGGACACGAGGAGTCGACGTGTCCTCTGTGCTTCTGTTCAGGCTCTGATGGGGTTCAGCCTCTAAGGAGCAAAACAACACAGGGGATTCAAACCTAATTATGACTGTATTGCACCAGGGACCTATTGCAGCCGTGTGTTAAGGGTTCTCGCAAACCAGGCTAGATTGCGGATATCAAGACATATTTGCACAGGAAGATCTATGGATGAAAAAGCCATCCTGCTTAAGCAAATATGCCAAGTATAATTTAAAAAATATTTAGCCTATTTGTCTACTTAAATCCATCTATGACTCCCTAATTGAATGTTTACAGAGCATTAAGAAGATCCATCTCAGTTCTAAGCAATAGCCTACTGCATGTCAATGAAAGATGCTAATAAGAAAACTCATACAGATTGAATCAGCAGAGGTTTTTTTTCCAGCACTGACTGTGGGGAAATTTGCTTTTAAATATGACAAAATATGTTAAATGGAACCAAGACCTACACTCTTAATTTGTAGCTGAAAGCATAATTGAATAAGCCAATAACATTTGATTAATCAACAGGCAAGGGAATGACGGAAGTTCTAATTCTGTGGAAATCTGTGGGGCTTTCTAAAGGATTATGTGGGTGCGAATTCAGTGTTGCTAATAAGGCCATAGCTGTGTATGAAACTGCTCACTTGTTCACTAATCCCTATATAGTGTATGGCATTTGAGTGCACTATATCTGCAAGGAGTGAATGAAATGAGGTGAGTGAATTCGGATGCTGACGGTTACACTGTTAGTTCACCCAAAAATGAAAATTCTGTCAGTAATTACTCACCCTCATGTTGTTCCAACCCTGTAAGGCCTTCGTTCACACTAGGCCTACTGCGTTTTGGTTTAAAAACTGAGAACCTCCCGTCCAGACTAAAACAGAACAAATTTGGACAGAGATCGTATTTGTTTTAATTCTCCGTTTTTAAATGTTATAGGCTTCTTAAAGGGGGAGTTGACTGCGATTCAACTTTTTTCATTTTAAATAGTGTGTAATGTTGCTGTTGGTGCATGAACAGTATCTGCAAAGTTGCAGCACTGAAAGTTCAGTGTAAGCTGAGATATCGTCTTTTAAAAATCAGGAAGCATAATTGCCTACAAAAACGACACTTCAGCTGACAACATGGAGTCTGATAACCCCCAAAACGTCCTGCCTCCAGCACAACACAGACTCCAACACAAACTCCACATAAATATAAAAAAGTATCCTCTGCTCAAGCTCGTCAGTCGCCAGGCAAAACTTAAATCTGATCGAACTCCGGACGAAAATGCAGATCAACATAGTAAACTCCAGTGAAATAGCAAGGTAAACTAACGTTACATGACATGAATACAAAAGAATGTTCCAGGATGACAAAAAGTAGGTGCTTTAGGATGTAACTTATATTATTTACTAGATCTACTGACTAACGTCATCCCACTACTATCATATTGTTTATAATACACATTTCCAGACACGTTCAGTATGTCACTTCCTACGATCTTACTGATACACTGAAACTGTTCAGTCTAGTTCACTAACCATTTCCGTTACCATATTATACATTCACCTGTGTTGACATTGCTGATTGTGAAAGATACACGAAGACAGTTAGAGAAATGGCTTATGCTATATAACATCACATGTCGGCTAAATGCAGGTTCTGTAACATTATCATGGACGAGCACAGAGCATTAGCTCAACGTCAAGCTGATAAAAGTAGGCTATTATTGTACCTGCAGTGGGAGTTTACATTAGTTTCCAGCATGCTGTGTGATGCTTTCGCCTTTGCGTTTTGAAAGTCTCTGTGTGGCCGGTAGTGAATGCTCGCTCTTGAGATCGATCATGCACACGATCACGAGCGCTCTTGTTGCATTCTGAAATATCACCGCTAGAGGCCACGAAAAATGTCATACAGCACCTTTAAAGGATGGGCAGAAGAGCTAGCTTTTCAGACTAAGAGCAATGTATCGACCATCAGTCCAAAGTAAAAAATTACCTGTTGTTTGGAGACATTCAGGAGATAATTCCTGATGCTGGATAGAAAAGCAAAGCTTCTAACATTAAGAAGAAAAATATTACTTCTAAGGGAAATAGTTTTGTTACAAGTGTCTGTACTGATCAGAAAAAAAAAGAAAGAAACAAAACCTCAATTTGACAAAACCGTTCATGCTACATGCGTATTCTTTAAAAATAATCATGCCTTGCATTCCTGTTTCAAGCTTAAAGAGCAAGCACACAAAGATAAAATTGAGTTTTTGAAAACAAAAAGACAATGTGTTGGATGTCTCACACAAGGACACTTATGCAAGAAAATACTTATTTGTCAAGAATGTTCCAAGATGCACCCAAGTGTTTTGCACATTACAAAGGAGAACAGTCCAACATCCACGTCTGTTACATTGTTTTGTTTTCTAATAAATGTGAACACGAAAAAATAATAATATGAAGAAGGGTCAGTTCTGTGGAGGCTGACCCTTCTTTCATCCGGTTTGTAGGCTATTACTTTTGTTTTGCCCAGTGTAATTCATAGAAATTACAATAATTTAAAATTACTAAAAAATATTTTGCTACCTATAAGTTAAAGATTTGTTGTGTTATGTGTATTTCGCTCATATTAAATATAAAACGCATGTGAAGACTGATATTTTTCTAATGTCTGGACTAGAGTTCTAGCATTCAAATACTTAATACCGGAAGTAGAAAACCGTTTAGTCAGCTGAACCCACTATGAATCATGGGAAATAGAACGGACGCAGAAAAAGGTGGATAAATTTTGTTCTGGGGGCGGGGTTTATGAAAATGTTAGGGTTAGTGATGTCACTAATCCGGAAGGAAGCTTGTGTAGTCCCTACCAGCTTTTTTGTAGTCCTTAAAACGCGATAACTGCAAAAGAAAATATGTCCCCTTGCTTTGAACTTTGAATGCCGTAAATTTGGAGATTGTTGTTTATGCTCAAACAGCAACATTACACACCGATTAAAAATCATAATCAACAACCCCTTTAAAAATAATACAATTTCACAATATTACTGTTATTCCTGTATTTTTGATCAAATAAATGCAGCCTTAATGAGCATAAGTGGCTTATTTCAAAAGACTTAATTATTTCAAACCGCTGACTGTTAGTGTATACATTCCACATTGTGGCCATTCCACAACTACCCTGAAATGCTTTCACACTGGATTTAAGCCAACAGACATCATTACTGATGAGTCCTAGACATGTGCTGTCATATTTACTTTTCTACAATCCATAAATAAATGGTTTTCTCTAGAAATGTTGTCTCATAACAGGTTTGCACTGACAAAATACCTGCAGAATTTACCACATTTTGGTATGTCCCCAAATATGGCTGAGAGAACAGAACATTTTTATCTGTTATATAGTAATCAAATCATTTAAGTTAGCCGATATATCACAGAACAGAAGGTCCCTGATTGTTGGACAAAGCATCATTGAACGAAACAGTGGCCATGGTCGTAAATGGTTTCTGGGCTGGTTTAGTGAAAGAGACAATTTCTATCATCCCTGTCAGCAAGCAGTTAAAGATCAGGCAAGGCTCCCCAATCATTGCTCCAGATTGCCTATCAATTTTACTCAGTGTTAACTTTCCTTGTGGAGGTGTGGGGTTATTTTTTCACCAGTAGCCTGTAGTTAAAGACAGACACTCACTAAAAGGATTACATTTAACTTGATTTTGCCATATGTGCAGTCAAACCGAAATGAAGCACTGGTTTAATCCTCCACATCCATGCACATAACATTTCGACCAATTAAAAGAATTATGTTGAGCATTAACCAGATGCTGTTTCCAACACTTGGATAGTGAACAAGCTCTACATTGGAACTTGTTTCTTTAAAAACACGAGAAGCAGAAAATGCAACCATTTATGATACTTGCTTAACATTTTCCCTAGCATGACCTCATTTTTCATGGCTTTTCTGTTCAACACGAGTGCTACCGTCAAAACCCATTTCTCATTACAAAATGTGTTCCCCTGTAGACAAGAGGTTTGTGTATCTTCTATGCGGTTGAGATGCTGAGGATTGTGTTTGAGGAAAAGTTAAAGTGACATGATTGCAGTCTGTAAATTACCTGTTAAATTGTGAATACTAATGAGACAGCACTAGGTGTACCGAAACAAGAACTCCTCTATGATGTTACAAGTTTGTGATGAATATTTCTGCAAAACAGGAGAGAAAACCAAAGTCATCCATTACTAATGCATCTACTGTGCTAGAAAAGAGAATTTCTAACACCAGTCATGCAGCAAACCTCATGTCTGAAAACTTCTCTCTCAGTTAGTACAACAAGTTCGCCACATTTGCTGGGAAGCAAATCACAGAGGAGGAGGAAAAAATGCATGTACTGTATCTAATGACTATTTTACAATATAGATTGAAGTAAATTCCTGTAAATATAGGATACAACAGGATACACAGAACTGGTTTATTAAAAAAAGTTTAAAAACTGGAATAACAGAAACACAAAAAAATATTTGAAATGGCAGGACAGCCTTAATGTCCCTCTGAAAGATTCTGTCCTGATGCATTTAGCAAACAGTGTTTGGGGACATGTAGATTCCTTTCTGATGAATGCAGGGTCAGAACACAAGAGTCTTTGTTTAGTTGAAAAAAAAAAGATAAAAAAAGCAGTAAACCTCTGCCTAGACTGTGATCACTCACCCCAGTAGAAGAACCAAGATGAACCCATTGAAGGAAATCACAGCAGCATCCTCTGCTGAAATAATCAATCTTCCTCAACCACGACACAATCCTAACTGCCCCACTTACTCCAGTAAATGTCCTTCTCGGCTTTATAACCCTTCTATCTAGAGCACCAAATGCTGTCAATGTGCAGAACAGGCTTAGACATGGTCTGGCAGGTAGTACTGTGTCTTCCAACGGTTGTATTTTCTTTCTTATAGGATCCCAGACAACAACATAGTGTCGAGCCCAGATTTGCGATCCAGTACATGTGGGTTCAGCAGTACCGGATATGGGGCGACACTGTTGCTGTCTGGGATATTACAATAACTTAAAGGTGCCATCTGGAGTTTTTGAGGTGAAACTATCCAAAAATGAGCTACAGGCATCAGAAGAATGAGAAGAAATAAGTGCAATGATGTCTATAGAAAACTGGAAAGCTTTAGTGCTGCTGAGATATAAACCTAAATTAGCATGCTAAATTACTAGCCCGGCCCGTACAGGTGTCGTGATACCAGTTTCGGCCATGAGAAGGCGGTATGCGGGCGGGCAACATAAACACCAGCCGCACACTGCAATAGACGAGTAAGTGGCGCGTTTTATGTGTGTGTGTACTTTGAACCTGAAGTCAGTCGTGTGGAAATACAGCCGATTACTACATTTCAGTTCAGGGAAGAGTTCAAAAAATGATTGGTCGAACATGCATGAGGAATACATTTTGGTAAGTTGTAGCATACTGTATCTTTCAACAGTGTTCATGTTCTTTTCCATTAGCTTGTAGAGATGTCACGATCGGTTCACGTGCGCTAGGGATCTGTGGTGTAACATGTACAAGCGCCAAACATGGTATTTTTTGTTTGAATTGCGTAATAAAATTGACAGAATCTGAGAGCTTAACTGGCAACCTGATTGCTAAGTGTCAATTGCATGTGTCTTACAGTGAAATCGCGAGAGTTGGCAGCTCTGAATGGCGTTAGCTTGATCAACATCAGCGAATGCTGTATGTCAAATTAATTCAAACTAACAATAAAAGTGTAATATGAACAAAACGAATACCATAAACTTAAAATAATTGCCCAGGGTTTTATTTTCCCATATCGTCGAAATGCACCAGCTTGTTTTTGAGATGCGTTTATGAGACGGTCTTCATCATTTAGTGTTGATGTTGTTCATTGAGTCTCTGATCTCTAAAAATATCCAAATGCTCCACGTGAAACTGCGGTCTTCCAACCTTTTACTATCAAAATGATTTGAATAATATGCGTGAGAAAAAGAGCAAAACAGCTCTCGCTTGTGTTGTTTGAAGACGTGATAGTGCGTGCTGCCGCGGCACAACTCACTTTCTGGAGGTATACTGCCCCCATCTGTTATGGAATATGGATTATTTTTTGATTTAGAATTCCAGATGGCCCCTTTAAAGGCTAAAGTGTGAACCACAATTTTTTTAGGTTGCACTGGCATCAGCTTTAGTAGCCTGACTTCGATCATACTCATATTCTATTGAGAATATGATTCTGAAACCGCTCCATTAAGCTTTGATTATGAGGCGTGTCATAACCGAACCAGGAAAAAACAACAACTCTGCACTCAATTGGATAGTCGGTAGACCTACCACCAATCAGAGCAACGCAGTAAGTCAACTCCTTTGCATAGCGCAGTTTTCAACTACAGAACTTACTTATTTTAGAAGTTAAATAACGAGTGTTGCTTCTTTTACTTACTTCTCAATGAGTGCGACCAAAGCAGAAACCACAACGACCATAGGCTTTTCATTACGTCCCATCTTCTCAGTGACCATCTGAGCCAGCTGATAAGTTACACTTTTCCCGAATCATGTGGGAAGGACGCCAAAATATCTTTCCGATCGACAAATGCCTTGATTGCAGTTTTCTGTTTGTCTATTGAAATTAATGCGCTGTCGATTTATTTTACAACAGACGCGACAGCGGAACGTTGATAACGTGATGATTACTTGCAGATCAATCTGTCCATAATCGTAAAAAGCCCACCCTGGCAATTTGATTGGCGCGAACATTGTTTGCCTGATCATAATTACTCCTCAATGGATCGAGTCCAGACCGAACTTCCCATCCAAAAAATGTTGTGGGCGGAGTTCGGATAGCATCCAGGTTATCGCTTTCGATAGCAATATGTACTTGTGTGTGAAACCTAAAATTACAGAAAGCACATTTCAAATTTAGAAACATTTCAATACTGCAAACATTGTTGTATGAGGCGCCATGTCAGGATTTAAATCAAACTTTGCTTATCAATACATACATAACACACGTGCATCTACAACATAGACTGCAAATAAAATGGACAAAGCGTCTCTGTCGTCACCCATAGACTTTCTGAATAACGGTTTTGAGACCGTTTATGGGGGGTATGGACGTTACCAATCCATAAATAGGTAAAAGGGCGGGCTTTGTGTGAGACTGGCTGGTGGACGCCCCTCTTCTGCTGAAGAACACTCCAATGTGGGACATATCAGTCTATTCTTATATTACATTTATTCATTTGTCAGACGCATTTACAGTGTTTCAAACGTCAGTTATAACCGGTTATAACCATAGGCATCCAGGCGTAATTTGCGCATGGACGGGTAGGACATATCCTCTCTATTCGTTCTGGTGAAATGCACACAAACGTGTCCCTGCTTGATATACAACCACTGATAAACATAATCTGTTTTAATGAGAGTAAAAAAAAACTATACAAGTGCGGATTAGAACCCATAACCTATACTTTGTTCACTTTTTCGCACAAAGGGGACATTCTAAAACGCTTAATGTGAAAAACAAAAAAATTTATTTAATTGCAGATAATTTGTTTCATACTAAAAATTTATTTTTCATCCATTTTGTTTGCAGGGTTTCTGCAGGTTTCACAAAGTCAAATTTAAGACTTTTTCAGACCTTTTTAAGACCATTATGAATGAAATTTAAGACCTATATCACGAAAAAAAAAAACGTATAAAGGAAACGCAGAGTCTCAAAATTATTCGCAAAGTAATTTAATTTATTCAAACTGAACATTCGTCAAAAATAAGCATGAACGGTCCCATGATTTTGGAAATGAGTTCTGTTTCTGTTTCTAAAAAAAAATCCCCTATTATAAAGCACGTAATGTAGGCCGTTTTATCTTTCCCGCACCTTAAGGATTTCAGCGATGTCAGAGTCCGGAAACATCGTTTGAAACAATGTAGGACTGTTTTGTCACTGTTTGGAGAACCCAGAGCACCTCCGCTTTTAGTGTTGGCTCTGATCCAAAAACAAAATCCAAATCAGCAAAATCTGATCCAAAATTCTGATTTTTTTAAGCCAAGTATCGCTAAACTTCCACTTCCCCATAGCTGAATAAAATCCGTTTTATGTCTGTCTGTGGTATCTGAGATGCGCACCAATAACACGATACCTCAAAACTGATTGGCTGTTGCATGTTAGTCTATTTTGTAGTCATAATACAGTGAATTATATTTGAACAAGCAAAATAAAGAACTACAAGCACGGAATAAAAAAACCCCAAAACATTCCAAAGCGCTGCGGGAGCATTTTAATGAGATTTACATGGACATAGGAAAATTAAGACACGTTTAAAATGATTTAAGACCTAGAATACAATACTTTAGCAAATTTAAGACTTTTTAAGGCCTTAAGATTGTGATTTGAAATTTTAGACTTTTTAAGCCCAGCGGAAACCCTGTGTTTGGTTAGCTCTGCTGGTTGATGTCGTTGTACAGAAAGAATGTTGTGACAGATGGTTGGTGGGGTATTAGTTCCACCCCTCCACTGTGATTGGACGACAGTGATGAGCGCTCATTTTTTTTTGATTGATTTTTGGCTCGTCTCTAACCATTTTGATGGGAACAATATTTTTGTTAATGTTAAGGCAACACTTTTAACTGAGCATATGGCCATATTAATTAAAATTAATATTTCTCCAAACATAAATTGTAACAAGTATAGGCTAACTCATACTGGAAAATGAATAGTTCTTTGCTTAAATTGAATGCAGTTAAACAGGAATTGGAAAAATGCATTAATCATTACTGGATTAAAGCCAAAAAAGAATGGGTTGTTAAGTCATAATTAGGAATGACTAAAATTGGAAATTGGAACATTATTTGAGGAAATTTAGTTGCACATTAGTTAAATCACAAGGTCTTATGGAAGAGAAGGTTGTTAGTGAAATCTTTTCCAACATTCCCACTGTGGACCTGTTTTGGACCTGAGATTGCGTCTATCAGAGCTCCAAAATGAGCTTGATATTATGCACAGAATTTGGAGCACCAGGTGCCTTTATTCGCAATAAGGCAAAAATAGAGCTCAGAGAGAGCAGATGTCTGCTTATTTGTTTAAAACTTGAAAAGTCGAGGACTAAATTCAATTCTGTTTCTAAAACAAATGTTAATGGATTGATTACAGATAATTGACACAATTTCTAACTTTTGATATAAATATTAATCTAATTTTTACACATCTAAATCCAGTGAGCATAATATGACGTCTTTTTGTAAACATTTTGTGATTGTAAAAGAAAATAGCTTTATACTTTTCATTAGACTTTTTCAAAGCCTTTGATTCTGTTGAACATTCTTTCATGTTTTATTGTTTAGAACACTTTGGTTTTGGGGCTTATTTCTGCTAATGCCATGAAAACTCTTTATGCAGGTAGAAATGGTTCTTTGAAATTGAATTATGGCACTACACAAAGATTTAATCTGGAAAGAGGAGTTAGGCAAGGTTGTCCAGTTTCTGTTTACCTCTTTCTCGTTGTTGCTCAGGTGTTTTGTCACTTCATTAAATCAAGTCAGATAAAGAGAATTCAAGTTGAAGAGAGAAGTGTCCTGATAAGTCAGCTGGTAGATGACGCAGCTCTTTTCCTGAAAAATTATGTTGATCAAATCCAGTCAGCTGTCGAGCTCATCTGAATTTTTTCCAGTGCCTCAGGTCTATGCCATAATTTACATAAATGTGAACTGTTTGCCTTAAAAAGCTGCCAAGACAGAACAATTTGTAATATTCCTGTTGTGTTCCAACTTATTTGGGTATGGTTATTATTAAAAAATGAGAAGGAGAGAAACTCACAAAATTTTGATCCAGTGATTAAAAGGGTGAAGAGACAGATTTAATATTTGGTTACGATAAAGACTAGTCACTCAAAGGTTGTGTTTTACTGGCTAAAGAGGAAGGCATTTCTAGGCTTATGTAATTACCTCGATACATACATAAAATAAATTAACTAAGATAATTGATCAAATTATGCAGGACTTTTTGTGGAAAAACCATATACATTACAGTATATTAGATAATCTGTGATTGATAATTCTTATAAAAATGGGGGACTTGATTATTTGGATTTTTCTATCTTAAATAACATCTTTAAAATTAGCTGGTTGAATTTTTTCAAAAAAAAACACTAATTCCATGTGTACAATTTCCTCTTAAACTTGTGATTTACATTATCCCTATGTAATATTAATAAAACAACTTGTCTTCTAGTACATTGGCCAGGAATATACAGAATTAAAGAGTTTCCAATATTTTCCAATAAATTATAGTCTTAAATTCGTGCTTAACTCTGTTCCTTTCATGTACACAAACATGTACTGTATACAGATCTTTCTTAGATGTTTGGACAGAGAAGGACGCCAATATCTAAGTCACCTTTATTTAGACAGGTTAATTTCACAGCAGATTTGAGGTGGATAGTTAGATTAATGTAGCATGGAAAAGCAGAGGCTGAAGTGACCCAAAAGCCTGATCTTGGGCAACCAGCTCTAACCCTCATGAAATGGATGAGAGACTGGCTGTAAACCCATTTTCATGGCCAAATTTAACAGCCTTCCTGAGTCACCTAAACACACACACACAAACAAACAAACCATCAAACATATATCTTTATTTTCTATAAAGTTTCACTTAAGATGAAACTGCTTCTGCATGAAATTGAATATCCATACACATCATTTAATACGTCAACAAGAACCAAGAATTTGTCTAGATGAGACCATATGTGACAGTCAAAACCAATGAAACTATAGATTCAACAAATATCCTTTATAAAGATCATAAACAAAAAGCTAAGCTATTTCATAGATCCATTTGCTATAGTCACAAAGATGCTACACTGTCACAAAATTGCTATATGCCAATTTTATAAGAGAATAGTTACCTTGAAGGCAATCATAGAGAATACCACTCAAAAAGTCTGTTCAATTATTCAACTGTTACCTTATAATCTCACCGTACAGATATTGTGTGGGGGGATGAACTTTTGTTTTGTGAGGCAATCATAATATATTGTCAATAATACTAACATTTAAAAATGTACTTGATTTAAGACCATTAAAAATATGAATGTTTTAATTATATTCTAAATAATATAGTATTATATTACATGTAACCATGTGGCAAAATGAAAAAGAATGAGCTTCTTTTTATTTATTTATTTATTTAATTATTTATTTTATTAATGTTTATGAGTTCTCCATTAACAAAACCTTCAAAACGATGTATGATTTGTTGGAATCAGGCTACAAAAATGAATTAGCTAGTTTTTAAGGTTAAAAAAAGAAAAAAAAAAAGAAAAAGAAAAATCACCAACCATCCCTTAAAATCACAAATCAAAATTTGGTAACTCTTTATTTACAGTGTCCCACACGTTACATGTAGTTTCTATATTAATTACTAATCATTAATACATGCAACCCTAAACCAAACCTAATCCTAACCCAATAAAGTACACCAACGCATTCTCATCCTATGGCGTCATCTAACTGACACTTTTGACTATGCGTCTAAATCCGACACACATGGCAACCTTTAGCGTCAGTTAGATGGCGCGGGTAGGTTTAGGTCTGGGGTAGGGTTAGACCACTCAGGAGGGGCGTCTCATGTTGATGCTAAAAGGGTGCCATGTGCGTCGGATGTTGACGCATGGTCAAAAGCAGGGCCGGCGATTGCTACTAGGCGAACTCAGGCGGTTGCCTCAGGCACCAAATGTGTTGGGGCGCCGCGGCACGCGCTCTAACGTCGCACTTGACCTACTTCACATTCTCTGCTACTTCCCATTAATCGAGAAATCACAGAGTTAGAATGAAACAAATTAAAAAATGTTTATTAAACATGGTCATACTAAGGCGCCCCTCAGCCACACGTTTAATTACTTAATTACTGATTATTAGATTGAATTGATAATTATTGTCTATCTTTTCCGGGGGGTTGCATTACGTTGGGCAAGTGCTCAGCTGCGGTCGTATTAATCGGAAATGAAGCGGTGTAAATAAACCCTCTGGTCCACAGGGACGAACACAGAGAAAGCAACAAAATAAAAAGAAAGTCCAGTATAAAGGTAAGCCTTTCTCATCTCAGCCATTAAAATGTCAAACGCAATAAATGTAGGCGTAGCAGCCTACTTGAGATTCCCGGTGACCGACGTGCTTTTTGGCCGAGACATCTCATAGCCTACTTTTATTTTTTTTTTTGTCTTAACGGCCCATAAAACTCGTACATCGGCAGCCCATTCGTTTTGTTTTGCTTTAATTGCCGACTTTGAGTTGCTTCCAAGTCTATAGCTTACTTACAAGTATAGAAATTTGTACAAAACTAATTATGAAAGTTTCTTTTATTTTTCATTGCATTTGTTTTACAATATAGCCTATTATGTTGAAGTGTAGCCTAATGTAGAGAGACACTGTAACTAAAAGAGGTTTGAATTTTTCTTTGTTCAATTTGCACACTGAATTGCACCAGATTGATGAATTTAACATTTAAATTTGATTTAAAAATGAATTAAACATAAAAATGCACAACAGTTGGGACTCCAAAACCCCCTTAGTTGTAGCAGCCAGGTAATAATTGTAATTTATCTACAACAAGTTACATTACACAGATAAAACAATGCAGCTATGTAGGATGATAGAAATATCCTTGAACGTTATTTGTAGCATTTGTATGAACAATTTATTACAGATCCTTCAACTTGTTGAAGTTTTGGAGTGATTATAAGAGTATTTTTGTTTAGTTTAATAAATACTCATCATCAGTTTTGGGCATATTACTTAAAAAATAATTAGTTACAGTTACTTCTCACAAATTCTCACAGAGTTAGTAACTGAATTAAATCATTATAAAAGTAACTAATTACCAGGGAAACTACCTATTGTGTTAAAAAAGTTAAAATAGGCCTAACTTGGATGCACCCAATATTAAATATGTTAAATTAATTAAATGGATTAGACACTATAGAATAAATTATTATTATAAAACATTGTACACGTATATACACTATTGTAATGTTGCTGTGGGACAATGTGGGTGACACCAATAAAATGCACCGCTAAAATCAATCTCGCCTAGGGCAACCAAAGGGATAGAACCGGCCCTGGTCAAAAGCGTCAGTTAGATGACGCCTTGGGATGAGTACATGCAGTTAATTGATATTGCTTAGTGTTTAAATGTATAAATACACAACAAAGACACCTTAAAAGAAAGTGTATCCAACCATTATAAAGAATACTTTCTAATAATAAATGATTGTTCTGCTTAGCAGTCAGTTTGAGAAGCCTGTCACTGGTTAAGGGCTATCAATGTAACACAGCATTATAACAAATTCCCCATCTCATGTTAAAAAAATACTAAATTCTGGGAAAGATTTTTTTAATGATTTTTCCTGCATTGATGTGTGGCAAGATTAATAGTGATCATCAGAGTGAGTTCATTTTAATACAGTCATCACAGTTTCATATTGTGTCCATGTCCAACCATTGTTCCAGATTTGCTTACATTAATGTCCATAATCATCCTGTTTAGGAGGTGGCTCACTATCACGTAGTCATTAATAAGCTAATAATGAGCAAAATGTACCATGTCAGTTTCTCCGAAAATAATCACAACCTTAGTGCATTTAGGGCATTAGCCACCAACTGAGCACTCTCACACTATCTTTCACATCCATTAATTAAAAGTTTACTTTTCGTGTCTTCAGAGGATGGACGCTTCCATGATACCACAATGCACCACATGGTGTGTTTTGATTAATCACCCAAGGCGTTATCTATTACGACTGGTTAGCAACAAGCTGGTTTTGTTTACATCAGCGTGGGTTTGAAAATCACATTTCATCTGTTCAGACTCGAGAACTGTAGAGAACTCACAATAAATATTCACAAAGATGGAATCCTGTGCTTTGCAACAACACCAAACTTATGCCGAGAGGACGCACCAGTCGTTAAGTCGTCGACAATTTTTTTCATTCAATTGTTAAAACAAAAGAAAGATTTAAATGAACACGCCGACTTTTTGGGACTTCAGCTTATTCACTGTATCCCCCAGAGTTAGATAAGTCCATACATACATTTTTCAATCTCCGTACGTGGTGTAAGTCCATCTGACTCACCAAATCAACCTAGATTAGCACAAAGACTGGATGTAAATGGCTCAAGCTAGCATACTACTTCCAATAAGTGACACGATAATGCAAACATTTTCCTAATTACTTGTTGTGATATGTATAGTCACAGAGTCAACCTGAGACACACCATTTGTGGAGGAGCAGAGAGTTCGTTCAGAGTTGGAGTAATAGTGTCAGCAAGTACTCAGATAGTAAAAGTATAGTTTTACAACCATGGGTGTTCGCTGTATTGTAAAGAGATGTGACAATAAACAAGGGAGACCAGTTAATACTATGATGTTTCATAGAACTCCAACCAAAAAGCACAAAGAATACTGAAGTCTTTAAAGTGTACATAATATGAAAATCTGACCCTGTTTAAGGGCTATAATCGGGTACTCGGTGCATGTACCAACTCAGAAAACGTGAAAAGTGACAACCCAGTAACTTTGTTTTGGCAAGACATTCTCTTAAAGCATGTCAAAAAAACAAGAAAAAAAAAAACAAGAAAAAAATATAGCTGCGAGCAGCGATCGCGCGGCCCAAGCCGTGGCACCGCAACCCCGGGTGCCTAAAGGCACCGGGAATGGCCGATACCGCCGGCTTTGGCCCTCCATCGACTGCTCGGCAGCTATTATTTATATATATATATATATATATACTGTATATATATATATATATATATATATATATATATATATAAAGCCGGTGGCACCGCCACCTTGGTGCCTTTAGGGTTATTCTGCACGACGTGCAAAAGCGTAACCCCTGCTTTGGAATACATACTAGTATGTATTCCACAATTGGAATACATACTAACATACTAGTCAGAACTGAATAGTTGATATCTGAATGACAGATCACCATAGAAGTCAATGGAAAAAATGTGACTAGTAACAAAAGAATAGTTACTAGTCACCATTGAAATAAGTACTAGTGTCTAATGAATAAGTACTAGTATCTATTTAATAGGTACTAGTATCTAATGAATAAGTACTAGTAACTAATTAATAAGCATTGGTATGTAATGAATAAGGACTAGCATCTAATGAATAAGTACTAGTATCTAATAAATAAGGACTAGCATCTAATGAATAAGTACTAGTATCTAATAAATAAGGACTAGTTTCTAATGAATAAGTACTAGTATCTTTAAAAAGGTACTAGTACCTAAAGAATAAACACTAGTATCTAAAGAAAAGGCACTAGTATCTAAAGAATAAGCACTAGTAGCTAATGAATAAGTACTAGTACTTAATGGAATAGATACTAGTATCTAAAAAATAAGTACTAGTAGCATGAAAATAGAGACTAGTAGGTTAAAATGATTAAATGTTAAAACGGCTTGCCATACTCTATCTGTCGTTTCGACTAGTCACAATTGCGTTACAGATATCTTAAATGATAATACAAACTATCCAAAATGTAATTACGACTAGAAAGACGTTGTTGATATCTACAATGTTAATTACGAATAGTCAAACTTAGCTTTTAAATGTTAAAAGGGCTTGCCATACAGAAGTGTAGGCTCAGAGAGACACTCAACATTTTCAAACCAAAATATCTGACTTTCTGTGGGTCCTAGCTCATGAGTGTAAATTAGAAAGTTGTCCGGCTTGAGGAGAATATATGAATATATGAAACGATGAGATCAACATGTGTACTGAGTTTCATATTATTACATGCAAGCGTGTTTGATTTACGGACCAAGTTTTTGGACCCCGTTCCAGGGGGCGCTGTCTAGCCCCCTTGCCACACCCGGGTACCATCTTCAGCCCGGCTCTGATGGCTGTGGGATCTGACCTGTGTGCAAAGTTTCAAGAGTTTTCAAACCCGTTAAGGGCCCCAAAAGCCGCTAAGAGTCTCAAAATCATCAAAAAAAGGAATGTTAAAGTTTGATGCGTTGCTATGGCAACATTATCTTAGATATTGAATAATGCTTTCACAGCTCTTCATCTGGCGTGTGTTTACATTATACACATGAAGTTTGAAGCAAATCGGGTAAAAGTAAGAGTGCGATTTCAAAGCATTTTGAAAGTGAAACACTTTCTGCTGCCAGTTGGTGGCGCTATATATTTGACTCACATCCATGTGATCGACCTCTTACAACGAACACACTGCTGAAGTTTCATCAAGATCAGTTAATGTATGCAGAAGTTTTAACACACTTCCTTTTTGATTTATTTACTTACTTTTTGATTTATGGACCAAGTTAATTTAATTAATACACTAATTATATAAAACTATTGTCAATGCACTACAATTAAACAGGTTATATGCCTTTACTTATAAAAAAATAAAAATAAAAACTTATGTAAAAAATACCAGGCTTAAGAAATGTATTTACTTTAGCAGGCCAGACACACAGTGAAATTATTAAGCCCCCTCCCCCTACACACACACACAGAGACTGTGTGTCAAAAGACTCAATCACACACACACACAGACTGTGTGACAGGCCTAGGCTCAGAAAGAGCATGATCATATTCAAACTACAATATCTGACTTTCTGTGGGTTTGAGCTTATTATTGTTAATTAGAAAGTTGTTTGGCTTGAATAGAACAATATACACGGCAAGTTTTGTAACTGTCAGTAAAACTAACCAAGTTATAACACACTTTATGTGTCCTTTTTTAGTCAAAAAAATCCGCCACGGCCAAACCGTTCGAGATATCAAAAATCCGTCCGGAATATAGCATCCTCAATGTCTTGACTTCATGCACACCGAGTTTGGTGGTGATTGGTAACAGCATGGGTTGTAATTTGATGTTTTTCTAGGACAATTATTTAAAAAAAAAAACATAATTCCCGACTTCCGTTTGAACTGTCGTAAAACTTAGAGCACGAAAGTTGTTTGGCCTGATGTGATCTATGAGTGTACCGAGTTTCATATTAATCCATGCACGTGTGTTTGATTTATGGACAAATGTTCGAATCCCTAAAAGAATGCATCCTAAAAGAATGGTAAAGTTTGATGCGTCGCCACGGCAACAGTTTCAAAGATATCAAGAATCCATTCATAGGTCTTCATCTGCCGTGTATGTACATTATACAGATGAAGTTTGAAGCAAATCGGGTAAAAATAAGAGGGTGATTTCAAAGCATTTTGAAAGTGACACACTTCCTGCTGCCAGTTGGTGGCGCTATAACTTTGACTCACAATAGTCACATCCATGTGATCGTCCTCTTACAGCGAACGCACTGCTGAAGTTTCATCCAGATCAGTTAATGTATGCTGAAGTTATGACACACTTCCTGTTTCACGTTTCTCGCCATAGTTTCGTTTCCTCGCCACGGCCAAACCGTTCGAGATATCAAAAATCCCCACACAAACTTTCATCCTCAATGTCTTGACTTCTAGCTGACCGAGTTTCGTCGAATTTGGATCAGAGCTCTAGGAGGAGTATTTAAAAGTTCATTGCGTGTGTTTTACAAAAAAACCTCAATAGCCGACTTCCTGTTGGGCTGGGGTAAAAAGCAAGAACGCGAGGTATAGATGAAATTCTGCTATCGACATGTGTACCGAGTTTCATATTATTACATGCAAGTGTGTTTGAGTTATGGACCAGGTGTTCGGACCCCATTCCAGGGGGCGCTGACGAGCCGCCCTGCCACGCCCGGGTACCAGCTTCAGCCCGGCTCTGATGGCCGCGGGTTCTGACCCGTGTGCAAAGTTTCAAGAGTTTTCGAGCATGTTAAGGGCCCCAAAAAGTGCCCGAATAGTCGCTAGAAAAAGAAAAAAAAAATAAAAAAAAAAAAATAATAATAATCGGAAGGAAAACAATAGGGCTCTGCGCCCTTTCAGGGCTTGGGCCCTAATAAAACTTATGTAAAAAATACCAGGCTTAAGAAATGTATTTACTTTAGCAGGCCAGACACACAGTGAAATGATTAAGCCCCCTCCCCCTACACACACACACACACACAGACTGTGTGACAGGCCTAGGTTTAGAAAGAGCATGATCATATTCAAACTACAATATCTGACTTTCTGTGGGTTTGAGCTTATTATTGTTAATTAGAAAGTTGTTTGGCTTGAATAGAACAATATACACGGCAAGTTTTGTAACTGTCAGTAAAACTAACCAAGTTATAACACACTATATGTGTCCTTTTTTAGTCAAAAAAATCCGCCACGGCCAAACCGTTCGAGATATCAGAAAATCCGTCCGGAATATAGCATCCTCAATGTCTTGACTTCATGCACACCGAGTTTGGTGGTGATTGGTAACAGCATGGGTTGTAATTTGATGTTTTTCTAGGACAATTATTTAAAAAAAAAAAACATAATTCCCGACTTCCGTTTGAACTGTCGTAAAACTTAGAGCACGAAAGTTGTTTGGCCTGATGTGATCTATGAGTGTACCGAGTTTCATATTAATCCATGCACGTGTGTTTGATTTATGGACAAATGTTCGAATCCCTAAAAGAATGCATCCTAAAAGAATGGTAAAGTTTGATGCGTCGCCACGGCAACAGTTTCAAAGATATCAAGAATCCATTCATAGGTCTTCATCTGCCGTGTATGTACATTATACAGATGAAGTTTGAAGCAAATCGGGTAAAAATCAGAGGGTGATTTCAAAGCATTTTGAAAGTGACACACTTCCTGCTGCCAGTTGGTGGCGCTATAACTTTGACTCACAATAGTCACATCCATGTGATCGTCCTCTTACAGCGAACGCACTGCTGAAGTTTCATCCAGATCAGTTAATGTATGCTGAAGTTATGACACACTTCCTGTTTCACGTTTCTCGCCATAGTTTCGTTTTCCTCGCCACGGCCAAACCGTTCGAGATATCGAAAATCCCCACACAAACTTTCATCCTCAATGTCTTGACTTCACGCTGACCGAGTTTCGTCGAATTTGGATCAGAGCTCTCAGGAGGAGTATTTAAAAGTTCATTGCGTGTGTTTTACAAAAAAACCTCAATAGCCAACTTCCTGTTGGGCTGGGGTAAAAAGTAAGAACGCGAGGTATAGATGAAATTCTGCTATCGACATGTGTACCGAGTTTCATATTATTACATGCAAGTGTGTTTGAGTTATGGACCAGGTGTTCGGACCCCATTCCAGGGGGCGCTGACGAGCCGCCCTGCCACGCCCGGGTACCAGCTTCAGCCCGGCTCTGATGGCCAGGGGGTTCTGACCCCGTGTGCAAAGTTTCAAGAGTTTTTCAAAGCAATACGTGAGGC
>JAQIUQ010007508.1:0-34526 GCA_030378365.1 Hybognathus amarus
TGTTTAAAAGTCCTTGATTTAAGGTTAATGTTTAAAAGACCTTGATTTAAGGTGAACTGTTTAAATTACCTTGATTTAAGGTGAACTGTTTAAAAGTCCTTGATTTAAGGTTAATGTTTAAAAGACCTTGATTTTAGGCGACATGTTTAAAAGACCTTAATTTAAGGTGACCTGTCTAAAAGGCCTTGATTTAATGAGAACTGTATAAAATTCCTTGATTTAAGGTGAACTGCTGTTTAACAGTCCTTGATTTAATGAGAATTGTATACAATTCCTTGATTTAAGCAGGAACTGCTGTTTAAAAGTCCTTGATTTAATGAGAATTATATAAAAGTCCTTGATTTAAGGTGAACTGCGGTTTAAAAGACTGTTAAATAAAGTGCCTTTTTGAAAATCTGTTGTTGTTTTTGAATATGAATGCATGTTCAAGTTATCATTATCTTGGATATACTGGTGGAAAATAAGAATCCCCTTCCTTGATGTTATTTGGTATTGTAGATAATAACGTATGACTTGGTTGTACACATTACTAATTCATCATTAGTTACTTACAAAGTAACGTGAATTCATGACTTGTTAATGCATCATAATGTCATGACTTTACTTGGGGGGACACATTATTACTAACTCATCATTAATTACTTATAAAGTAACGTGAATTCATGACTTGTTAATTCATCATAATGTCATGACTTTACTTGGGGGGACACATTATTACTAACTCATCATTAATTACTTATAAAGTAACGTAAATTCATGGCTTGTTAATGTATCATGTCACTTCTTGTCTTGACCCTCCAAGAGTATATCTTTAAAAAGTTATCAATTACATTTGATCTACATATTCAGCTCTTCTAAATCAGATATCATTTGGTGCTTTCCGGTGGTTTGTAAAGAAGTGGAAGAGCAGAGGTGCTGTGCCCGCATTGATGGAGAAGGAACTGAATGGGTGGAGGATAATGGACACATTTTGTGGCCCAAAAGAAGAGCCAAGAACACACATCCAACTGCATTATGATATAAAGACAGTAAACCAATCCATAAAATAACCACATAAAAAACCATCATCTGTGCTAACACTGGTTTTAATTATGAAAATTGCATCTGTTAATGAATATGTTAGTGTAGGTATTTCACTCTTGATGGCAGCAGTGGAATCCCTAAAAACCGAATGAGATTAAATTGTTTTAATGATGAATGCATCATTGTGTGTTCAATGAGTAAGGTTAAATGTAAACATTGCAAGACATCTTAGTGTCATTCACTGATGTTTGTGACAGTTGCTCGTGTCAAATGTATGAACAATTTTACATTGTACTTTTAGAACATCTTTCTTCTGATCTACAGCATGTTTGATTGTTTACCCCGAAATGTTAATTAATACATTAATTAACAAGCATGTACTAACGTGTAGTTAAGATGGTATATTCATGCAGGAATTCATATGACTCATGTCGTAGTTAAGGTTAGTTCCTCATTAGTACATGTCTTAACTCATCATTAGTTCAAAGTAAAGTAATTATTAATTCAGGTATTAGTACATGATTATTATTCATGTACTATTATTGTAAAGTGTTACCAAATTGATTATACAGCTTTTCTATCTTTCTGTAATGACTGAGAATTATTTTTTAAAGGCTATACCAGCAAGTTTACAACCGAAACATGTTCAGGATGACACTGTGCCGCCAGAGAATGAATGTTGTGATATAATAATCCATCATTGTTCTGGTAAACTGTGAGAGCATTATGGAGCGTATTCATTATCAGAATGAAACAAGAAAATATTTTGTAACCTGTATAATGTGACAATGTTTGTGCATCCAGAGACATCAAAAGTACCGGTAGTTTGAGATGACGAGATATTTGCTGCAGACTTTTTTAGACATGCAAAATGATTTAAAACAACAAAAAAGTTAAGGATGTTATCAAACTTTATTAGTAGAAGCATTCGTCCATTTTTATTCATTCAACGAGTCTTTTTGCAAGAGCTCATAAAGAGGTGATACATATGGAGAGGAGTATATATAGAGTGTTTTAGGCATTAGTAGAACGGATTACAGAACTCTGCGGTTTACAAGTACAGAGTTTATAAAGGCTAAACATCATCATACCATGAAACTCAAAGAGGACTCGTGTGTGTCAGCGCTCTGAAGATCACTCAGCAATGGCAGGAGTATCGGAGGATCTATCACAGGGGTCTTTTTTTTGGTGGGTCCATTTCCTCCAGTTGTCTGTTTAGACTTTCGAACTGTATTACCCACTCCTCTATGGAGAGAGAGGAAGGACTGACCTCCAGAAACTTGTAGGCATCTTTGGACTGGAGCTTAAAGATGACAGATGCTTTTTGACAGCCTGCACCAAAACCGATCCAAGCCTGTGGAATTAAAATATTTATACGTCAAATCACCTTTATTCATATACAGATTGTATTAAAGCAGCTCCAAAAGTCAAGGCAAAGTCACAATAGACTTATAGATGAAAAATGAGCCATTTAAGAGGGAACACCCAAGCCTTCCCTCAGGTACAAATAAAGATAATAAGAATATTTGTAATGGAAATGTTTTATGGAAAGATTACAAATGTAATGGAAATTAATTATGGAAATGTTCTTGTAATCGTGTAAACATTCATTTTTACCTCTTTGGCTTTTTCAATGAAATCAATGAAAATGTCTTTAAGTATATCAAATTCTTCAAGTAAATCTTCTCCAGCAAAGGTCTTGTGTTCTAGGATGCTCAGCATTTTACGTAAATTATTCCAGAAGTTTTTGAGCTGAATCAGAATGTCCTTAAGTTCTGTCAAGCTTTTCTGAACTAGAGGTAGATAGATGGGGTCGGGTATGGAGCCTGCAGAGATGAAATAAAGGTTTTAACAAACCACACGTTCATTCCCTGTCTTAAACTAGACCTGAATTTTGGCACAGACTTAAAGGCACACTGCTGAACTTTTGGCCACTAGAGGCGCTCGACCTGTAACCTTTACGTCCCTAGAGGCCACAAGCTCCGCAGCACTGTCGCAAAAGTCAACAAACAGTCAACCGGTCAGCCTCCCGTGTCTTTAGATTGTGTGTGCTTGCAGTGTTTGAGGCGGGCAGCCTGGCCGCGCTGGATTCCCTTATAGCAGTCGGCTGAGAGAGAGAGAGTGAGAGGGGCGAGCCCCGTGGGACTTAACATGTCTGTGAGTGAATGTGGGCACATTTAACGTTACTGCACTGAAAACACCGTCTGCCTGAGCTGAGTGTATGCGTGTTGGTTTAGTTTTTATCGAAACTGTGGGACATGTGTGTGTAGTGTTTGTGGGCGCGTTCACTACATCTAATGCAACATTGACATGAGTCGAGTTTATTTGTGCGAGCCCTGCACTGTGGCGGCCTGTGTTTGTCTGCAAAAATGAACACTGGGCTGTGGGCATTTTATTAAACTCATAACGTCATCGGCTGTTGCTGGAATACCAGAAAATACTACACTTTACCGGTATATGATTTATCTGGGTCACCGTGGAAACGGCCTTTATGTGTCAGCATCCGTCGGGCTCCTCCTTTAGCTCACGCCAGCGAGCGAACGCTGGACCTCGTCTTGGCTTTTAATTTGTCACTCTCCCTTTTTCTTTTTTTTTAGTGTCCTCTGACAAAACCTTTGCCTTCTTCCATGTAGCTGTTGGTTCGGCCATGGCGGACACATACAGACGGCAATCAAACGCGAGTTGAGCACTCACGTCAGAATCTGAGGATGTTGTGGGTGGTGTGGGGGAAGTGACGAAAGCGGTCGAATTTTGTAGCTCTTTTGTGCTCGGGTTCCTACCCGAAACCCGAAGTTACATAGTGCTAGTAAAAGCGATATTGACACTGTCAGGCTTTGGCAGACGTGTCATTCAACCTATTGTAAGTCGATGTACCATCTATATTATTAAAGTTGAAAAGTTCCACAGTGTGCCCTTAAAAGATTAACTGAGCTGAAAAAAAAAATCGACGTTGAAAACGTGTTGTTTATGACAATTAAAAGTAAATGACACTAAAAAATTGTGTATAAAATATTAACATAGCTTTTTTAAGCAACACAAAAATTTCACTTTTTAGTATAAGAGCGCTGGCAATTTCGATGACGTCACTGGCATGGTAGGACCCGCGAAGGTGTATAGACAACAGCTGCAGGTCCTATACACGCAGAGGAAAATGAACATGAAAATGAGCACTTTTAACAGCATGAATTACTCATTTGAGCCCGTGAGGAACAGCCAAGTAGTTTCTGACGACCAGCACATGGAGGACGATCAGTTTCAGGCTCCACCTACAGTACAGGATCGTTTGGGGGAAGTGACTGCCGGAGAATGGACACCGCACCGGAGTCGATCTGTTGCAGAGAGGAGGTCAACCTGGAATATGTATAGATCGGCGGAAATGCATCACCATACACCGTTCATTTCGGATGCTGTGTGGTGAGAGAGACGTGTTGGAGGAGGCTCTGCTGTCTCTAATGGATGTCCGAGCTGAGACGCTGGAGCGCCCCATAAGTAGCAGGGTATTTTACGAGTTGGCGACTGGGCTAGGCTAACTTATCCTTTGACTGTTTAAGTTTGGTTAGCGTACTGGCAGTTCACTCTATGGGAGAGCGGCATTTGGGAAGGAGGAATAGGATTCCGATCCCATCCTGTACAGTGAACTACAACTTACATCAGGGATCCTTTCCCCTCAGCCGAATATCAATGATTCGAGTAACGTTATGCGTTGAACTTGTAATTTGGCTGAATAAAAAACATTTGATGCAGACATTGTCAGACGCTTCATGTACTCATTGACGAAACTAAGTCTGTCGCTAAAAAAAAATCCAGGGACTGTCGGAGGGTTAGACAGCTTTAAGACAGCTAGCCATGTCTTGAGGGCTGATTTCCTTGTCAAAAGGTAGCCTGTGAAATGTATCGTATGCCTTAGCCCCATACAATTCATGATTACTACGTACATCCAGGGGCAATACAGTATGAACCCCCCCCCTAGACCTGTTGGTTTCTGTTTCCTCTGCCATGTCAGCTAGCCTCAGACTATTTACAAGCTACGGCTGTTCTGCTGGTGCGGGTAGGCAGCCGAGAGGCTTACCATGCCAGTGACGTAGCCGAATGTTGAAATCCAACATGGCGGCTGGAGCCCGTGTAACAAAAACAACATTTTCAATGCACCATTTCATCCCTTTTAACAAATTCTGCCATTTTTATAAATAAAATACATCTGTTATATCACCTTTTCTCAAATTTCAGTTCAGTTCGTCTTTAAGCATGACTTGTCATGTAAGTTTACTTTAAACAAGAAATGAAACAGACTCACTCTGGTAAAAATGGGCTCCCGTATCCTCAATGATGCGCTTCAACACATGCTCTTGTAGTATCTTTTTATCTGTATTTACTTTTTCAAGGTAAACATCACCGATGAACGATGCTACATCTTTGTTGTGTGAATCATACCTATACAACGTTGAAGAAATGCTGCTGTGAAATAAGCATTTTATAATAATGGGCTGTGTAACTAACTTAAAAGTTGCTTAAAATAAGTTCATACTTTTGCCTGATTATAGCAGTTGTGTAAAGAAAAATATTTAATTTGCTCAAGGTATTTTAAAATATGTTTTCATGAGGAAAATATTCTTACCTTTCCACTATCTTTTTCACGTCAGTGTTAATGTTATTGATCCAGTCTTGGGCTTTTTCTAGGAGTTTGACCACCAAAATCGGCTTATTTACCTCCACGGCTATCTTCACCATGGGCAACAGCAACTGAACCAGGTTTTCACTGACAGAAATACACTAGAATTAAGAGACAAATATCTTAGAATTTAAAAATACACAGACACACTGATGACAATGAAACATTCAGAACTCTTATTGCCTGTATTTGTCCAGTAAATCTTCTGAAATGCTGATCAGAATGCCGCTGCATTAACTGTTGTTATTATAATTTGAAGTGAATGTGCCCCTATTAAGCTTTAAAGAATCCTAATTTTGTCTTGGAGGACTCCTACAACAGGTTTACATGCAAAAAACAGATAAGATACATTGAACATCACCACATTTTTCACTTATTCTCAAATGACTCAGTCTCTCTAAATCCCTCCTTTCTGCAAGCTCGACTCTGCTCTGATTGGCCAGATGGTCTGTTGTGATTGGTCTACCGCGTACATGCCCGTCCCCATAGAGAGCCTAAGTCCTCCCACACCCGGTTATAAAAACACAAAACTACGTATATTGAACATCCGGTAGAAAATACATCAATAATTAATCATACTGACAGGATGTGATTCTGAGGAGCAACTTCAGGTCCAAATATACTGAGTACTTACTGACCCATCTTTAATGAGCAAGAGTTTGGGAAACCCATGTCGAACTCAGAGATTTGAAAAGCAGTCGTAAGATAACAAAGGTGGAAATTATGCAAATGTATACTCTCGTGCGTAGAACCGTAAAGCAGTGAGATTTGCATAAAAGATTACTCATTTACATTCACCAACAACTATAATACACATTACAGGAAAGGAAATATTTGCAAAACCATAAAAGGGGCACTTTAAAAGTTTAAAGTTATAAAATGTAAGAAATGCATTTATAATTCATTAGCATAAACCAATATGATGTGTACAAACTCTTACTTTATACAAGATTGTTACCGAAAATGTCAACATTTTTCATGGTTCACATTATGATATGACGCATTAATTATTTATTTCCAGTTAAAAGGGAGAAACTCTCAAAACCAGTTAAGCACAATTTAATCTCTATTTAAAAGACTATATTTACTACAGACCCTTCATGTTTGGTAAGTTGACAAAATAAATTGTAGATGAAAATAAAGATAAATCTGAAACTGTACTTTCAACATAGTTGCCTCAGAGGATTCGAACAGAAGCCGTGTTTCCACCGCCTGAGTCATGATGACTCTCTCCAGGTTGGGGAAGTTGGCCAGGCACAGGAAGAGAGATGGTACAAAAGCACCGTCTTTTGGGCAGCCGGGGTAAGCTCTTGTACAAACTGCGGGCTAAACAGGGACACGGGCACGGACACGGCCACTGGTGAAAAGACACATTGTATATTGCAGACTGAAAATCATCACACATTTATGGCTGCTATGGTTTTCAAATCTGTTTGATGAAATAAGATAATACTTGCTTTCGATATCAGCCATCCTTAGTAGGTTTACACAAAAATGTGTGCGACGGGTTTCTCCTAAAATGTACTGTAAGCATAACAGACTGGTTAAAAACATGAAAATGGTAATAAAAATGTTAAGTAAAACTGACTTACCTTTGCTTCACAGCAAGTGATGTGGAGAACAAGATATCTGGTGCTTTTATACTAAAGCTATGACGACCCCGCCTCCGCCCTCAGAGAGAATAACTTCCTAGAAACTGAATTTGAACTTCCGCTTGAGTCATGCAGGTTTATGTGGTTCATCATGTGTTCAATAAGTGGTTTTGTTAAAGGTAAGCACAAACCTTACAATCTACAGGCAATCTAATAACCATATCCGTCTTGACCACAGTTTGAATTAACTCACTAGTACACAACTTAAATATGTGACCCTGGATCACAAAACCAGTCACGAGTCGCACGGGTATATCTGTGGCAGTAGCCACCATTGTATGGATAAGTCAAAAAAAATTCTTTCATGCCAAAAATCATTAGGATATTAATTAAAGACATATTGTTCCTTGAAGATATTTTGTAAATTTCCTACCGTAAATAAAAAAATTAACTTTTTTTGTGTGTGACTGAATGCAGCAAAATCACGAACATAAATGAATAACTTTAAAGGTGATTTTCTCTTTAGATTTTTTGCATCCTCAGTTTCCAGAGTTTCAAATAGTTGTATCAAACATTGTCCAATTATAACAAACCATACATCAATGGAATGCTTGCTTGTTCAGCTTTCATATGATGTAAATCATTCAATTGAAAAAAAAAATTACCCATGTGACTGGTTTTGTGGTCACAAATGTAGGTACTTCCTAATAGCATTAACATTATAGACTGTTACTCAGTTATATACTTTGTAAAATAAAGTGCAACAGTGTATCATAGGTACTTGTGTATCAAGTGTATAGTGAGTGGATCACAATTTTTGGGAAATTGAGCTGAATACACCAATGGATAGATTATTTGTTCGGCTTTCAGGTGATGTATGGTGTGTTAAGATATTATTTATGTGGATGTGAGGAGGGCAAATGTTTGGAGTTGCCGATTGCTGAAAGGATATTATTTATATGACAATATTTGGCCAAGCTACAATTAAAATACTTCTGAATATCTGGAATCTGAGGGTGCAAATAAATTAAAACATTGAGAAAATCTCTTTAAAGTTGTCCATTAATGTTCACGATTGTGCTGCATTCTACGGAAGTCCTGAACCGCAACCTAAAAAAAAAAAAATCTGTTAAAAAAAAAAAATCTGTTAAAAAAAAAATCTTTAAAATAAAATCTGTAAAAAGTCGAAATGTTTCGAGATTAAAGTCGAAACGTTTCGAGATTAAAGTTGAAACGTTTCGAGATTAAAGTTCGAAACGTTTCGAGATTAAAGTGAAACATTGTGCATTCATAACAGTGCGCGTCCACTGGCTCAGAACGCGCGCGCATGAAGTCGAACTGCCATGGATAACACAAAATAGTAGCTTTTTACTTTTATCTGGGCTTTCAACAAAATTCTACACACGTCACACGGACTAGTGGCAGTGTTTCTGAGGTGTTTTCGTGCTCGTCTAGTCAACGCTATCTGGGTCGAGAACACAACAGTAACCGTTCGGTCTCCCTCTTCACCGTAAATACGCTCTGGATACATTTTAAGTGCATCATTCTGTAGCCTATCATTTGGCCGGATCCTGTGATTTCCTATGGGGGTAATTGTAAATAAACCACTAATGGTTGAGGAGAGATATCTCTCAGTAGCATGTATGGTGGGATTGATAATGAAGCTATAGTTCCTATCTATTATAATAATATTAATAATGTATTGTGCCCTTTTCTGATAATTGTAAATAATAATAATTATTATAAATATTATAATTAATAAAAACACACTTACTACACACCCGTGCCACTAACAATAATAATACAAACAAATATTATATAAAACATTTTTTTGGCGGTTTGGCGGAGAAGTGGTAGGTGGAGTTTCCTCAGCGCCTCATACGCTTTTAACGATTCTGGTACGCACTACGCAGCAGTTCGCGCGAGTCGCTTCAGAACGAGCAGCAGGTAAGGTTTAAGCTAATACAGAAAATTACATTTATCCTACCAACACCATGCTACTCTAAAAGTTGCGGTAGCATTCAACTTATTCTTAACTATACTGCCCTACAAAGGCAAAGTTCAGTAACTACGCAAACAAAGAAACGGAGTAAAAGGCCTTTAAAGTTTTTATACCAGCCAGTCAAACATGTTATGGGTAGATTATGTGGTAGGCTAATGCATCTCCGAAACGGGACATAATTTAACCCAGATATTTTTTTCACAAGACAGAACACATGTCATAGAGCCCATTACAAGTCTTAACTCATATTTGACCAAATATGTAGTTACAGCGCTTTGCCTTTGTAGGGCAGTATAATAAAAGTATAACAGACGCATTCTGATTGACTACAAAAGTTTTACTACAAAAGTAAAAATTAATTTTCCATAATTACCTTCTTGATTCTCACTGTTTTGTTTGGTAAAGTAAATAATATTTTGTAATATTATCATCATTTCCCTATTTTCATTTGATGTGTTATGCATTCTAATAATTTTCTTAGAATGCCAAGGAAAGAAAGAATAAAAACAAAGAAAATCAAGTTACATTTAAATTCTGTAAAAAAAAAAAATACAATTGATTGTTATGTGAAGTTTTTTTTTTTAGTGCCCTTTTTGGTTCCTCCGCCCCTGCCCCTGAGGAGGTCTGTGCACGCCACTGGATTCTCTGATATGATTGTAAAGCACGTTGAGTGTAGGCATATATGAAAGCGCTATATAAATGCCCTATTCATTCATTCATAAAGCTGGATTTCTCCATCCAGTCTGAAAAGTGTTTTCCGTGTTGGTTTTCCTATAGGCTAAAGTCTATTCCGGCGCAGTATATTTTATAACGTCCTATAATGGTAGCCTAATGCTGGTAGATTGGCACCTGTTGAATTTCCTTTGATGAAACAAAACACACACACACAGTGTGAAACTCGCTATTGGCCATTATGAATGCCTGTGTGTGCGGCAATGTATGTTCATTATAGGACGTTATAAAATATACTGCGCCGGAATAGACTTTAGCCTATAGGAAAACCAACCCGGAAAACACTTTTCAGACTGGATGGAGAAATCCGGCTTTATTAATGAATGAATGAATAGGGCATTTATATAGCGCTTTCATATATGCCTACACTCAACGTGCTTTACAATCATATCAGAGAATCTCTCCTCAACCATTAGTGGTTATTAATCTTAGGAAATCACAGGATCTGGCTAAATGATTGGATACAGAATGATGCACTTAAAATGTATCCAGAGCGTATTTACGGTAAAGAGGAAGACCGAACGGTGACTGTTGTGTTCTCGACCCAGATAGTGTTGACTAGACGAGCACGAAAACACCTCAGAAACACTGCCACTAGTCCATGTGACGTGTGTAGAATTTTGTTGAAAGCCCAGATAAAAGTAAAAAGCTACTATTTTGTGTTTATCCATGGCAGTTCGAACTTCACGCGCGCGCTCTGAGCCAGTGGACACGCACCGTTATGAATGCGAAATGTTTCGACTTTAATCTCGAAACGTTTCGACTTTAATCTCGAAACGTTTCGAGTTTAATCTCGAAACGTTTCGAGTTTAATCTTGAAACGTTTCGACTTTAATCTCGAAATGCTAGATTTTTTTTTTACAGATTTTTTTTTTTAAAGATTTTTTTTTAACAGATTTTTTTTTTTTACAGATTTTTTTTTTTTTTTTTTATGTTGCGGTTCAGGGCTTCCGTAGCATTTACTCACTAAAATAAATATTTTATATATAGTTATGGTACAACATTTACCATCAAGATCCTGTTCCATCATATAGAACATCTTTACTTAATATCCTAATGACTTTTTCCATGAAAGAAAAATCATTAATTTTGACCCATGCAATGTATTGTTGGCTATTGCCACAAATATACTCTTGTGACTCGTGACTGGTTTAGGGTCTCATATAAACAACAACACTCGGTTGCAAGCACTTTCCATGTTCCTCCTGAGGCTGTAGATCAAGAGTCATTCGATTTTGTAAAACAACCTTCCTCATTGCATGCACTTCCTCTAAAAAGAAACTTCTCCAGAAGAAAGTGTGCCTGTTCTTCATTCTGTAAATCGCTTACTCCTAAAAATGGTTTAAACACTTTGTATGTGTCTTGATTAAATTGTCTCGCATAATCCTCTGATACTACTCACATTGCCAGTAGAAGATAAGCCAAACAGCATCTACCTTTCCATCTTTTCGGAAGCAATGGACGAGCGTTGTTCCCATAAACAAGATGTGTGCCATTCGGAGCAATGAGTGTTTCGTTTTCATTGTTTGAAAATCAAAATTTGAAATGCTTTTCTGGCTTAGCTTTCACTACACCAGGAAGAATTCCCTTCAGATTTAACATAAAGAGCCAACTGATTGTCAGGCTAAAATCCTGAATGACATAAATGCATAATAATAATAATAATAATAAAATGATGAATGATTATAAAATTGTACAGTTTGATGTAGGATTGATCACAGGTTGCTATTATACCCCCACAAGAGTGGCATTTCGTTCTAGATTCAAAAGTTGAACCTGAAAACAAATGAAACTAACCATACATGAAAACTAAACATGACAATGTTTTATATTTCTTTCTGATGGTGGCAATGTTGTATAATATGGCATATGCAATGTCACGGGCCCTGTCAAGTGCAACCCTCAACACTTTAGTTGGCAAAAGGACTCTTTGTTGTGTGCCCTGGTCCTGGCTAGAGCTGCATTGTATCTGGCCTGAGGTTTGGGTCAGGGAATGGGGTCATAAAACACCTGTCTCCAAGCAGGATCCTGTTGTAATCACCCGTATAATGGAAAAATGCAGTTCTGATCAGCATAAGTGTATGTAATACAGTGTGTTTGATATTTATACTTTTCCTTAGCACATTCAAATAATGTGCATAAATGTTTATCTCTGAAAATTCTTGAGTCATGCTCAGATCCTGGCCATTTTGCTTCCACTTTTGTGATATGGACCAAAATCACACACTATCTCAGAGATTTTGGAATATAATCTGGAATAGAGTTCTCAACGGGGTCGAGTCGGCCCGACAAACCCGACGGGACCCGCGGGTTCGAGGCCGGGTTCGGGTCGAAAATATAAGCAAATGACTCGGGTCAGAGTCGGACCTCGGGCTTAATCTTTTCCACCCAGTAAAAAAACAAACAAATTATTATAATCATCGCTGCTGTTCACTGTAAAGAAAGTCTGGCTGCTGCGTGCAAAGTCCATCACGGGTGGCTGGCAGAGAGGAGAACACGCCTCAGTCTATCCACTGTGGACGCACTGATCTTCCTCCACGATGCCTATTATAAGCATATGATTATGTTTGTAGGCTAGGTCTATTTTGTTTCAAAACTCGTAGCCCGCCTGCTGGTTTCAAAACGCGGTCGGAAGACTAGGAAAAGGAAAAGAGAATCTGACTGCGTGAGAAACCTGACAGGAGTCCCACTCTCGGTCGAGCTTTATACTCATTGGCGCGAGCTCAAAAGCAGCACTGGATGCAACGGTGATGCTGACCTGGCGATCTTGTTGATGGACTAGTAAGTCAACATTTCTAAGTTTGTGCTCATTTTATTTTGTGATTTCACCGGAATGAATAGACGCTGCAACGGCAATAGACTGTACTAGAACGCGTGCGCGTCCGAGTCGGGCCGCGGGCCGGGTTCGGGCGGATAATTCATGTTGATGTGTCGGGTTACATCGGGTCGGGCTTCAAAAGCCACGGGCCAGGTCGGGTCGGGTAATAATTTTCAGGCCCGTTGAGAACACTAATCTGGAATATTAAGAATCGCAATAGTAACTTGACGGCACATTTACATTGTCAACTAGAGCCCGACTGATAAAGAATTTTGAAGGCCGATACGATACAAATATTTTGGGGTTTTAAAATCCGATATTCCGATATATTGGCCGATATTTTTTTTTTCAGAAATGCCAACAAAACATTAACAGATTTCCCTAACATAGTTATTTGTAGTTATTTATGAGTTTTAACTAAAATAATATGATAAAGCATTTTAAAAAGAAACTTATAAGCTACCTTATAATTACAATGTCAGCTTGTTTATCCCTTTACCTGCACTTTTTAAATTCTTTCCATCAAGCTACATCAAACCATTTTCAATCATCAGTTGCTGCCCGCCTTCTAAAACCTGCTATTTAGCGATTCTAAATCCATTACAGAACAACAGTCTGCAACACACACTTGGCGTCGTTGGATTTCAAACACGTGTAAAAGAAAAGCTAACTTTTCTGAACAAGATACGTTTGATACTTTTTCTCCATGTCTAAATGTTCACTCCTCGCAAGTATAACTTACATTTTACAATGCAGGGACTGTAACTAGAGATATGCTAGTTATAAATACAGTAATCATTACTTTATTTAGGCAGAAAAAATTCATTGTGGTTTCCAAACTCATTAATGTTAACGTTAGAGGTTTTCCACTGATGATAGTGGCATTAGCTAGCTTTGTGGTTAGCTAGTCTATGATGAGCCATAATTAAGCAATAGATAACATCATACAGCAAATTGTAAAACATACAGTAGGTGGACAACCAGAATGTCGTTTACCGCCGCGCAAGTGCCGCGGTAAATCTACCGCGGCAAAAATAAACCAGCTGTATTTCAAAGTCGGTTGCGAAATGACCACCAGGTGGCGCAAAGGGCCATTTGGCGAAAGCATATCGTAATTATGTAGAAGTAGCCTACATTTTAAACAGAATAGCTTTAACTAGAATTAGGGCTGGGCGATATATCGCACGATATTATTATGCGCACCTAATCAGTAAAGCCGGTTCCTTGATTAGCAGTAAATCACCTTCACATGCTTTCAGATGGACGATATGAGTGTTAAAGTTAATGAGATAATTAAGTGATTAATTTAGTGATGATTGAGCATTAATTGAAGACACCTGATGATCACAAGCAGAATCGCTGAAGACAACATGTGAAATTGTAAGCCACCGTTATGGAGATCAGTGTCTGCTTTAGTTGGACTCTTGACACTTATATATTTAACTTTATATTTTAATATACTGTTGCATCTGAGTTATATCTGTCCGATGAACAAAGATAAACAATTGTAATACGATGGTGGTCACATAATGGCGCTCATCATTTTAAATTCATGTTTGTGATTTATACTGTTTGGTTCGTGTATAAATGAGATTCTGCATAAATATCCAGAATGTTAAATATAATAAATTTCTTAAACATTGTTTAAAAAAAAAGAAATCCTTCTGTAAGGCACACACAGACCTCAAGATTCAGTCAATGCTCCTCAACAACGGTGACGAGTAGAATATTCAATTAGGAAAAGTAAATTACATAGACAATTCAGATCATAATTTATTCATACCGCAATGCATGATGGGAGCCATTAATGAGTTGTGATTGGTGGCAACAAGGTCACCACGGTTGAGACAGACAGTCCGTTAATTGAGCTCTGTGTTTCTAAATAAAGAAACCAGTGTTTTGATCAGAATATTTTAGGTTATAGGAATAATAAAAATATGCAGTAGAAACACAAAACTGTTGTTAACAAGTTATATCAAATACTTTGAATAAATTTCATTTTTCAGATCACAGCTTGATTATGTCAAAACATAACCAACACTATCAGAACACAGCTGTCTTTGTTCATTTGACTGTTATAAATCAATAACAGCAGACAAATAAAGTTTAAAGTGAAAGTATAAGTGTCAAGAGCCCAACTAAAGCAGACATTCATCTCCATAACGGTGACCTGAAATTTCAGTTTTCTCCTTCAGTGATTCTGCTTGTGATCATCAGGTGTCTTCAATAATGCTCAATCATCACTCATTTAATCACTTAATTATCTCATTAACTTTAACACTCTTGAATGTGGACTCATATACACTCTCAGGTGTGTTAGTTTAATACAGGAGATTTTGTCGTGACTAAGAGCCGTAATTAACTGACAAGCTGAGCCATATCGCATTAAATATCGCTATCGATATGTCCTCGATATTAACGCGATATGGCTCAGCTTGTCAGTGATCTACGGCTCTTTGTAGTAAATGCCGCTCCATCTGAAAGCAGGTGAAGGTGATTTACTGCTAATCAAGGAACCGGCTTTACTGATTAGATGCGCATAACAATATCGTGCGATATATCGCCCAGCCCTAACTAGAATATAAACTTTTATAGCAGAACATTTTATTAATCAAAAGTTAAAATAGGCCTATCTCACATTCAGCGAAAATAAATTGGGTGCTTTCAATGACTGAGGATTGAGAGACTGAAGAGCGCTTCTCTCTCGCGTGCGCACACTGACTGCTGAACAACCGAACTTCTGGGCTTTTCTCAGTGAGAAAAGTTGTGGTCGAGTGGTAGAACATTGGATCAATCATTTTGATGACACTGTTTCAAATCCCACGTAAACATAAAATTACCTTACATTTCCATTTTACATTAAGGAACAAATCTCTTATAACAGATTGACTGAATTTACATCTTCTAAAGCAGTTATGTTAAAAAAATAAAACGTAATGGGATTCCATGTAGATAATAATAAAAAAAGAAAAAAAACAACCAAGCCAAGCAAGTTGCGATTTGCCGGTGGGGTATTTCCCCCTCCCCATAGTAATCATAATCAATGCTATAATTAGCTTCAATAGACAATATCAAATATGTATATATATATATATATATATATATATATATATATATATTAAATATGTAACACACACGTTTAAACAACAAATCGCCTAATAAAATCTGAACCAACCAGCGCTTCTGCTCCTGAAAATAACATGCAGCGCGCGTTTCAGTTTGAGTGGCCTTAATAGGCTACATTGTTCGACTAATGCGGCAGTGCTCGCTTGAATTTATTTATTTTTCTCATAACAGCTAAAATAAAATCATCTTTTAAAACTGTAAAGGTCTCCTTTTTTCATGTTAAGTATCCCAGGCCTAAATAGTTGTTGAGTGAGTGTGAGTGAAGACGTGGCTGAATGGTAAAATATTGGCCTACGGTTCAACCAATACAAAGACATGGGTTCGAAGTCCGATTAAACATGGACTATTGTAGTTAGATTTTATTTAGGCTATTAATGCAGAAATATTAGTTCTAAAACTCTGTTACACTATTTCGTTTTTTTGCTTATATTTATAAAATAAAATTACCATGCATTTCCATTTTACATTAAGGAACAAATCTCTTCCAGCATATTGACTGAATTTACATCTTCAAAAGCTTGTCTAGTTCTAAAACTGTTACACCATTTATATTTCCATTTTACACTAAGGAAGGAAAAAAATAGTATCCAGAATGACTTCTTTACATCTATAATAATAAAATACCAATCGTAAAAATACCAATCGTAATTTCAAAAGCAGTTCTGTAAAAAAAAAAAAAAAAAAAATACAAATATATAATATTCTTTTCTAAAACGCTATAAATCCATTTCAATCGTTTTCAGGAAAACTAAATTTTTTTACCTAGACCCACACATTTTGTGAATATTCAAATTATCCTATTGAAATGTTTTATTGGTTCAGTCTGAACACGTTGAACAATGATTATTAAATCAAACAACAATATTGTTAATGATAAATTAAAAGTTAATTTTATTTTATTTTTTTTATTTTATACGCTATAAATCCATCAATTTTTTTGTAAAAATATGGTTTGTCTTTAAAAGAAAAAAAAAAAACAAAAAAAAAAAAAACAAGAGAACATGCAACATATAATCAGGGACTCATAGGCTACTATAAATTAATATATAAATTAAATTTAGTAACACAACCTGAAAAAAAGAATGTGAGCAAAGCGGAGCGGCGTGACGCTTAAATATAGGCTAAGTAAAAAAAACAAAAAAAAACATAAAATAAACGTAGGCTACGTTTCACATTTATGTTTAATAATATAATGTTACTTATTTTTATTATTTAATCTATGTTGAGTAGGCTATATGAAAAGGGAACTGCATGAGATGAGTGAGATAGGATCAAAAGCTACCCAATATATCGGAAAATATTTGGAGTGGGTCAGACATGATTTTGACCACTTATTAAGTTCTGTTTTGTAGAAAGCTTGTAAATTTCGTTTCCGATAAATTGTATCTTCATTTTAATAAATGTTTCATCAACAAATTGACTGGATTAATACATTATAAGTAAATATCAGACAATATAATCAGGACAGAGGCGCGTGTGAACTGGAGCGCGTCTCATATACGAACCGAAACACCGCGATGCTTGCCTCGCAGGCTTGAGAACTACAGATCGCTTTAAATGTCTACTTTTAAACAAAACAATTAAAAACGAAAATAAATTGGCAACTCTCTGCGTGTGTAGGCTAATTCGAAGTATGCGTTTAGGCCTATGCGCGTTCGAAGATGGCGAGTCAGCATCATCAACTTTATCTTTGCTGCTGACACCGACAGAAAACACTAGTTTACTAGAGTTTAGAGCAGCATGTTTGCAACAATAACACAGTCAAACAGAATGTAAGCCCTGTGTGTGTGTGCATGTGCAGTTGTGTTTGTGCGTCACACGTTAAATGTTTTAGAATGTAACACAACATTCAAATGCAAATTTGTGCCCTCCCCCACTTGAAATGCCGTGTCCATAAACCAAAGCGTTTTTCCCACACGCCTGACCGTTTGTTTTCGCGTTTGTTTAAACGCCATGAGCGTTTAACCCGCAAGAAAAACCCGCAAGATTTTTTTTTTACATTTTAAGGTTAAATGCATCAATCTCAGTGCTCTTTGAGAGATCAAAATTAAGAGCTTCAACCCATGAACTGCTCATTGAACAAAGAAAACGCATTGATTTGTATCAGGACAATAAACAGGGCTCAAACATCTTTTTAGTTGAGTCTCAGTCTACATTACATTATCAATGGAGTTTTAGGGGGCTTTTACACTGGGCTCGTTTGCTGCGGTCCGAGCCCGAGCGCGTTTGTTCCCGGCGACCGCCGCTGGGTTGGTCTGGTTTCACACTCAACTTGATTCTATCGAACCCGGTGCGTTTGCGTGCATCTTACGTCATCGCAAACGTGCGCGGCGCATGATAGAAAGCAGAACGTGGGTATATAGTGTGTTTTTTTTTATTAATTTGCTGCTATTATGAGCAGTTGAGCGAACAATACAGGTTTTCTGTGCGTATGTCACATAAGGTGGACTTCTGCTGCTTGAAAACGGACTCTTTTGAGACAGTGGATTTCCAAATGTGTTGCTCTGATTCCACGCGCAATGCACAAATACACATTCTCGCTCGTATCCGAGGTAAATCATCAACACTATCATCCCTTACAAGTGTTTTATTTAACTGAATACATCACACGCGGGTTTCTCCTCTTCATCGCGGCTTTCTCGGTCTGATTAACGTTATGCCTCAAACTGAACTGCAGTTCGACACCATTATTTACATCTGTACCGGAGCTCGCGTTTCCCCGTAAGGTAATGGGCGTTAATCTTCCGGACAACGTGAGCGACAGTTTAGCCAATCACAACACACCGGGCCAAACGAACCAATCTGAGCTCATGACGCGTTTCTGAGGGAGCGGTGTCATAGAATCAGGAAGTCATCCGCTCGTTCAGGAGACAGAGGAGAGCGCGGCTGACAATAAAGGTGAAGTTTATGAAAAATAAGACTTAAAAAAAAAGAAAAACCACGAATACATGTTATATTGCACCCCATAAACACAATCATGCGAAGAAAAAGAGCAATCAACCCCCCCTTTAATACTTTTGTCCTTATTTCTTCACTTGCAAGAAATAAACCCTTGAGCTTGTATTTAGGAGAAAAGACCATCCTGATCGCGTAAGCAAAGTGCACACTTTTCTTTAAATCACCCAGCACTGATGCCTATTCTTAAAGTCTTGTGCTGTTTTATAAACGCAAAAAGCCATGTCATGGTTTCGATTTTAGTTCGTTGGCAAAATAACACGCTAGAGACCTATGTTAGGTTATACATTTTACATCTCATATGTGAAAAGGGAGAAGAGACTTCGGCAAACGGCGGATTCGAACTCGGGTCCGAGCGCTGCAGATCAAAAGCTCATTCGCGCGCTCAGCGCGTTATAGCATACGCCACTTTAGCTGAGACTTGATCAGCGTCTTTTTTCATGGACAGGCACTTAGTGCAAACATACGCTCCGTTTTATCAAACCGTACCTCGCAGCCTCGAAACACTACCGGCCCACCGGGAAACTCCCGACTCCGCCGCTGGTGCCCAGGGCCGAAAAAAACGAAACACCTTTTATTATTATAATTATTATTTATTATTATTATTTGTAAATATTCTTGCGAATTAGGTTCGATGTTGTCCTAGCACTATCGCGGCACGGATGTACCAATACATAGGCCTATAGGCCTATAAATAAAACATATCCGGTTAACAAGCAGAGCATTCATTTGTTAAATAAGAGGCGATATAGCACGCTGAAATGTGTTGTTTTTTTAAATCAAGAGATCAAAGTGCTCGTTGACTCGATCTGTGGTGCTGATGAAGTGTTCTCGTGTGGCTCGCGCTGCCACAAGAAACATCTTCACACGGACGCGCGCTTGATCTGTTGCAGAGGTATCTCTATTCGCACCGGTGAAATCACAAAGTAAAATGCACTCAAACATGTCCCTGCTTGACAACCACTGATAAACAATCGGTTTTAATGAGGGGAAAAAATAGCTACTGACGTGTGGGTTAGAACCCCGAATCTCCTGCACGTCAGTCTAAAGTTCTGCCACTGGACCAGTAAAGCACTTACAATGACAAGTCGGATTGGATATATCCATTTCTTCACAAAGTGAAAGTGAAAAAAAAATTAAACACAATGTACTATTTAAATAGATTGCTGGACATTTTGTATTGTATAGCCTACATCTGATTTATGATTTAGCATTGGTAGGAGGGGTATCAATGAGCGCTAGGGGAGGCACGGCCCTCGAATGCCCCACCATAGCGCCGACTCTGGCTCTGAAAGAGCCGCGGCGCAGCTGTAGATTACACAAAAAACGGACACTTTTCAAAGTCTGTGATTGTAGCGCCTCTTAGCGGCCAAAGGCAGCAAATACACCTCAACTTTTACCGCCGGGCAAAACTGCGGCGGTAAAAACCACATTCTGGTTGTCTACCTACTGTACATTTTTGTTTATTTTGTTTATTTTGTTTATTTTTAAGGATCCCATTAGCTGAAAGTCTATACAGTCAGCTAGTCTTCCTGGGGTCCATTCTAAAAATTTACATTACAACAACAACATTTCAATCATCACAGTTCTCATATACACATTTCATATATAAATACATACATACATAAACTCATACACACGTACATACATACAATCTTCTAAATTCAATTCATAACAAGACGAAAAATACATTTACAATTATCATAATAAAAAAAAATATATATATATATATATACATATATATACATACACATATATACATATATATATACACATACATACACATACATAAACCTACATCAACACATAGCACCTTAGACTTCTTTTAAATGACAGCTTGTTACAAATCTTACGAACTTCAATGGGAATGTTATTCCATATGACACTAGCTCTATACAGGACGGTTTTCTTCATAAAATTCGTTTTTGGATAGGGGGTCATTATGCGACCGTTATTTGCCATCCTGGTGTTATGATTGTGCACTGAGTTACAATACACTAATTGATTAAATAGATAAATGGGCATTTTTATTGTTAATGTTTTATATATCATAGTGCTTAAAGTAACTGTTATTCTTTGGTCCAAAGTGAGCCATGAAAGAGTAGAATAGATCTGGTCTCTACTTGTTTTAATTGAGCAGCCCAGAACAAGTCTTGCCGCTTTATTTTGCACAACTTGAATTTTTGTCAAATCCTTTTTAGATGCAGAGGACCACACCTCAGTGCAGTATGACAAGTGACATAATATTAGTGACTCTGTTACTGTTCTTAGAGTTTTTGGATTCACATAATTACAACATTTTTTTGTTACTGCAATGCCACATCCCATTCGATTAACAATAGTGTTTATGTGTTCTGTCCAAGAAAGTCTACTATCAATAACCACACCCAACAGTTTAGCTTTTTCTACTTGTTCTATTCTTTGCCCGGCTATATGCAACTTTAATTCCAATCCAAGCCTCAATTTTTGTTTTGATCCAATAATCATACTTTTAGTTTTAGATAAATTTAAGGCTAATTTGTTTCTACTAACCCACTTATGCACTGCATCCAATTCATTGGACAGAACATGATTAAGTTTGTCACATGAGTCTGAAGCATAGTAAACCGTTGAGTCATCTGCAAACATTGTCATTGATGCTTTTTTGACAGTTAAGGGCAAATCATTAATAAAAACTGAAAACAAAAGAGGACCCAAACAACTTCCTTGTGGTAAACCACAAACTAAACCTTTGTAATTAGATAAAGAACCATTATAAAAAACCCGCTGAGTTCTATGTAAAAGATAACTTTTCATTAGTGCAACCGCAGAAGGAGAGAAGCCGTAGCTCTTCAATTTCTCAATTAAAATATGATGGTCTATTACATCAAAAGCAGCGCTGAAATCCAACATAACCACACCAACTAATTCAGAATTATCCATACTTCTAAGCCATCCATCAGTCATCTGTGTGAGAGCTGTACAGGTGGAATGTGCCTTTCTATATGCATGCTGAAACATAGTCAACAAATTATTATTCTGAAAATAATTACAAATTTGTGTATGAATAATTCTTTCCATAACTTTACTGATTGCAGGCAGAATACTTATAGGCCTACAGTTATGCCCATTATAAGATAATCGATTGTCTTTTATCAATGGAATAATTTTCGATTCCTTCCACAGAGATGGATAAATCCCACTCGCTATACACTGATTAAATATATGACACAACGGAGCAGCAATATATTCAGCTGTTTTATTCAATACTAGGCTGTCCAAATTGTCTGTGCCTGGACTACCATGTGTTGGAAGAGACTTTAACAGGGCCATCACTTCTGCAGTTTGCACACAATTAAAGTTAAAGTTACACATTTTATCAGCCATGATTTCATTTTTAATAAGATCACAGTAATTAAAATCCTGTGTTCTAAAACCTTTCCTTAAATTACTAACTTTATTTATAAAATAATTATTAAAATAATCAGAAATTTCTTTAGATTCTGTTATGAAGCCTCCATCACACTCTACAAAAGAAGGTGGTGCATTTCTATTTCTGCCCATAATTTCATTTAGGATCTGCCAAAGCTTTTTGCCATCATGCTTAACACTATCAATTCTATTTTTGTAGTACTCTTTCTTTTTCCTTTTATTTATTTTAGTAACTTGGTTCCTTAATTTACAATATAGTAATCTGTCCTCCAATAATCTCGTTTTCACAGCCACTTGTTTAGCTTCATCTCTTTGCTTCATCATATTTTTTAATGCTGAATCTATCCACCTTGCATCATGAGACTTAGTTACCATATTTTTCATTGGTGCATATTTATCAACAATGCTCAAAAGAATACTCATAAACGCATCCAAAGAATCTTCAGGGTTGTGGCCACTGTACACATCTTTCCAATCAACATTTTTTACTTTTCCCACAATCTTTTCGATAGCTGATACTTTATACAACCTTTTATAAGTACCAAAGATAGCTTTAGCTTTAGGGACTTTGGCTTTCTTAGTGACAGCAATGAGATTATGGTCACTAAACCCTACTGGTGTTGACACAACCTCAGAACACATCTCTGGTACATTAGTGTAAATGTGGTCAATACATGTTGCTGTTGTAATGCCCACCCTATTGCTAAAAATTCTTGTTGGCACGTTAACAATTTGATGTAAATTACAGACACTTATATAGGAAAGTAGTTTCTTTTTCTTTGTGCATCTGTCATCATTCCAATCAATGTTCATATCTCCCAATAAGTATAGTTCACAATTGACATCAGAGGCATTATCAAGCATTTCACCTAAACATGTTAGATAGTCCACGTGTGCATCGGGGGGTCTATAACAGCATCCCACAAGCACAGGTTTCATATAAGGTACATGGACTTCTACCCATATGGCTTCAATGTCATGACATATTAAATTTTGTTTTAGCCTGCAAGGAATGTTGCTTTGTACAAAAATGGCCACACCACCACCAAATTTATTTCTATCCTTTCTAAAAACATTAAAACCTTTAACTGTTAATTCAGAGTTTTGAATAGAACTGTCGAGATGTGTCTCAGATACGGCTAATATATTGATTGAATTCTTATGCACTAAATTAAAAATGTCATGTATTTTGTTCCTTATACCACAAATGTTTAAATGTGCCAAAACTAAACCTTTACCAGTTTTAGTTTTACACATTTGTGTAATATAATAAACACAATTACAAACACATCAACACATAGTCCTTTTACCTTCAAACATATCTTAGTCCCGAATCATTACCTCTCTAGGCAAAATTACCAATTTATCATACCTTAGTATTGCCTTTTCACCTTGGGCCCTAGCAGCTTTAAGCTTAGGCCACAGTTCCTTTCTTCTTTGAAGCACAGCCCCAGAGAAATCTTCATTTATATAGATGTTAGTTCCCTTGAGCTTTTTAGTAGAGGAAAGAATACATTGTTTATCTTTGAGCCGCAGCAGATTCACCATAATTCTCCTGGGCCTTCCACCCTCCTGGTACTGACCCATCCTCTGGACACGCTCAATTTCAATCTTCCCATCCAGTCCAAGCTTGTTAGAGAACATGTGCTGTACTTTCTGCTCCAAACCACTCCAACTCTCTTCCTTATCATCCATTATACCATCAATGACTAGATTTTTCCTTTTATGTTGATTTTCCATGTAGTCAAATTTAGTGAACATTTCATCAATGTCACATTTTAATTTCATTATGTCGTTTTCAAAAGATTTTATTTTGGCTTCAGTTTCTTTGTATCCTGATTTCATCTCCTCCATCATTTGTTGTGTGAATTCCAGACTTGTCTTCAACTCCTGTACATCACGTATAACACCATCCAGTCTCTTATTTGTTCCATCCATAATCACTTGTATGAAACATTTAAAGTTATCTTGTTGCTGAGTTAGCATGTCTTTATAAAAATCTCTCTGCTGCTCCAGCAATTGAGAGAGGACGCTCATGGTGACAACAGACTCATCCTCACATGCTGCAGCTTTAGTATGCTTAGGAGGCATGATCTTACCAAGATGTACAAAAGCTGATAGTTGTAGTTAGATGTTAACAGAAATGCTGATGTCCAGGCCCTCTTCCAACAGATGCCTACTAGGCCGAGAAGCCTCTCGACAGTTTAACACCACACTCCTTGTGCAGAGATACTGTTTAATACTCCACTAGGCACAAAAAACTGAAGCATAAGTAGTACTTGCTTCAGCAAATGAGACACTGCTAGTATTTCCAAAAGGATTCCCCAGATATTTGTTGGATTGGAACAAGAGCTACCTCCAGTCAGTCTGTATGCTCCGTGTGTCTGTGATTTTAAACATAACAGGCCAAGGAGAGATGATCAAAGCGTGTTTCGTCCGGTTTTATTTTATTTTTGAAATATTCATTATATTATAGGCCATTATAACTGCCTATACCGATATTTTGGAAAATGCCTAATATCAGCCGGCCAATATATCGGTCTGGCTCTATTGAACCCCCTTTCGGTTCACAAAATCCCCTTCCTTGAAGCCTTGTTGGGAACATGTGTGCAGTCTATGGCACTGAACACGTTAGGTAAGCCTGAGGGACAAATCCTGTCGGTCAAATTAATCAGCATTTACAAAAATCTGCTGTACAACCTTGGGTCTAAAATAGATTGGAAATGTCTCAAAGGTTTTGTCATGTGCTTTTCAATCCGTAGCAACATATTTCAAAATACATGCATGTTTTCGCAATCCGTCGTTGTGTAATATTCAGTTCCAACGAGGAACAGGGAATTTAATTATATACATCAACTGATTGCGATAGCACATGTTATGAACTTGTACCTGAATGGATTACTGTTCGTAAGTAATTTTCAGTTCCTTTGAAAAGTGTAAACAAGATGTTTTGTAATATTCAGTTCCAATGGAACAGTTGCTAACAGGAACTGAATATTACACACGTCGCAGTTTTGTGGCCCGTCCCTCATTTTAGACATTTAGTCTACCGGCGCAAGAAGAGCAAAAGCTCCAGTTCTGTTAACAATTCTTTCTGCATGCTTCTATGATTTGGCGACGGGGTGAGTAGTATTAACAAATACATTGTGTCAAAATGTTGGTGGATATATGACCCTGAACATGTCACTCATGATTGACTGGGAATCCATGCGTCACTCAAACTGACTGGTCAGTGGGTGTCAAATGTTTTAAAGGGGGAACATCTGTTGGGGGAAACTGTTGCTGATATTATTTTCCTTTGATTGTTGGTGGTGAAATTCTCCCAAGCTGGTATTACGTAATGTTGACACCCGAGCATCCAAATCTTTGTTGTTTGATCAGTAGGGTAGCCTATATTTTCACAGAGTCAAGACATTCAGGAATACCATGACCCCATACACCACACTGCTATATTCGTTATTCAGACACGTTCATCAAGCCAAACAGTCATAAAAACCCACAAACCCCGTGCTATATTCTTCTCAACAAGAACAGGTGTTGTTTTTTCACGTATTCTGTATCTGTGCCTGTGTCCTGATGCAATAGGATCAGTGTTAAAAAGACAAAGAATCAAAACACAGTGAAGATGTTTACGAGTGCAACCTAAATGAGTTTGTTAAGGGTTTTACAACAGTTGCTTTTGCCTAGATGTTTCAAGAATGACACTTCATCAAAAGCTTTCTGGTGATTCTCTTTTAATGTATATCAATTTGGTTGCTATAACTATCAAGGTTCTATCAAAGCATCGCAATATATAGTTAAATATAAATAATAATAATAATAATAATAATAATAATAAACATTCGTGAACAATGTTGAAAGTTTGTAAATTTAGTTTTTGTTAGTGATGTTTTCATCAGTAACACTTTACAATACGGGTGCACTAATAAGCTTAACTAATGCACAGATAACACTGAATTAATGTGGAACTAATGATTAACTAAGCTATTCATTAACGATTACCAAAGGAACTAATTAAGAGTCTGTAAGGTAAATGTATTAGTTCATACATGACTTATTGTTAATTAGGTGTTCAAGCACTTTAGTGCTGAAAACCTATTGTATTTGCTAAAAAGAAAAAAAAATCCCCTAAAACGCATCGTGCAGCCCAAACCGTAAGGGCTGGAGCTCTGAAACTTTGTCACATGGTAGGGCCTCAAATTGAGGAGAACCTATCAGAGTATGAGCCCGATTGGCCCATAGGTGGCGCTATAACAACCAAAAGTACTAAATTGCCCATAACTCCAACTCCATGGTTTTTACACTACTGTAATCCCTGGCTCAAGACGGACAAGATGTATATCTCGGATTTCCATTTGGAGCAAAAAAAAATTTGTTATGTCGGTTTTTGTCCAAAACCCACTTTTTCGAACTAGTCCCTGTTTTTTTGCCCGATTGGGACCAAACCAGTCTAGGCCTATTCTCTGGACTCTCTAGATCAATAATTTTCGAAAAAAGTTGAAATTTTGCATTTGGTTGGCTGTAACAGGGTCTATTAGATAGTGCTCTGTGGCAAAATTCAGTCAAAAGCCAGTAAGCCCCACCCCCAAAAGTCACAACTTCACAAAAATCGATGAGCATATGTGTCCTCACATGGTTAGGAAGCATGCAAAGTTTTGTGAGGATCGAGATGATAGGTGGCGCTATAACTGTTAAAAATGTATAAAACAATGTATTCCCTATGGTAAATTGCCATTATTGACTGTAAATGGTGTTTTCCATCTAAGATCATCTAATTTTCATATCTTAACTTTCAAAACCAGTGCAGTACAATTCTCTGGACTCTCTAGATCAATAATTATCAAAAAAAGTTGAAATTTTGCATTTGTTTTGCTATAACAGGGTCGTTTACAAAAGGGAAGTGGCAAAATGCACCCAAAAGCCTATAAATCCTATCGGACCATAGGTGGCGCTATAACTGTTAAAAATCTTTAAAACCATGTATTTCCAATGGTAAATTGCCTGTATTGGCTGGAAATGGTGTTTTCCATCTATTATGTCACTGGATAAATGTATGTAAAATAAAATTAAATGCCTTTTGTTGCTTTGGTGTTTAAAGGCCTTAACTGCTTGAACACCGCTAAATGCTGCTTGCAGCTTTAATTAAATATGTAATTGTGAATTAAATCCCTAATAACTCATCTTTTTAACTAATAGTGTTAATGTTTATTACCAGAATGATCCAAAGCCTTGTATTTCAACTTCCAGATAATACAGTTACACTAATACACGAGTAATTACTTCATTGTTAGAGCGAACTCATGTGCAAATTACTACAATTACTAAATGATGTGCCTCGACAAGTAAAGTCATAACATAATAATACCTATGCAAATCATTAGCAAAGCAGACACCTGCTAGTTGAAGTGCATAGCTTTGACTAATAATGGTAATTAACACATTAATTTGCACTATTAGTTAATAAAACATGCTATTAAGGAATTAATACACACTGAATTACTAATTAATAGCAATTCATGTATTACGTATTGTAAAGTGTTACCTTTTTATCACTCCACTAGTGTTAGTCATCTTATTCAGCTGATAGCACTATTAGTTTAGTTTGTTGGACTCTTCTTTGAGAACGGTCAGTATTCTTTGTTTATAGGAATAAATGCAAATGAAGGATATACAAATCCTCTCTGTTCGACAAAGTTCAAGCCGTCATTTCAATCATCCACTGTAACGACTGACTCAAGGCCTTAACAATAGATGTAGAACAAGATGAGGGTGTACACATAGTTCAGTCTGGATTAAAGAGTGATTAGTGATGCACGATATATCGGCCGCCGATATAATATCGTCCGATATGGTCAATTTTTTACACATCGGTATCGTTCCGATGTCAAAATAGGGCCGATGTGAACAGGCCGATAATCATTCCTGTGTATTTGACGTGCGGGGAGGAGCGGGGGGATGTTTGTTTCTGCACGAGCGCACGTCACATAAGCGAGCACACGTTTGTGCTGGAGGCGGCAAAAAAAGTCACTTTAACTTTGCCTTTGGTGAGGGAGCAACGATGTCGTCTGTCTGGTCGTTCTTCAAAGTGTCTGAAGAGGATCCTCGATATGCTGTATGCAATAATTGTGAGGGCCGGGTGATGCGAGGGGGGTTCGTGTCAAATCGTTCAACACGACCAATTTGATCACCCACTTAAAAAACAAGCATCCCGGAGCATACACAGAATATGAAAAACTAGCTAATGCTAACAAGCAGCAGAAGAAAAATGCTAACACTACAGCAGCTGCACCAGTCGGTAGCCCCATAGAACGCTTATTGGAAAAGAACAAGAAATTCCACAAGGACCACCCGAAGCAAAAGGCAAACAAAGATGATCGCTGTTGATGACCAACCGTTTTCAGTAGTGGAAGACGAAGGCTTCAGAGAGATGCTTGAGGTCGCTGAGCCCCGCTATGACAAGCCAAGTCGTCGTTACTTTGCGGATGTCGCCCTGCCTGCCTTACATGATATCGTAGCCACCCACGTCCACAAGTTACTCGACAGCGATGCCAATGACATCAGTTTTACAACGGATATCTGGAGTTCCGACCTTAACCAAACAAGCATGTTGAGCCTCACAGCTCACTGGATTAATAACAACTTCGAGATGAAGAGAGCTGTGTTACATGCCCAAGAATTCCCTGGCTCGCATACAGGTAGGTCTGGCTATTTTTTTGGACAGATGCTAATTAAATTAACCTGTTAACCGTTGCCAGTGTGGGCGCACTGAAGCGTTTTTGTTTGTTTAAATAGTTCAAAGATACTATGAGATTTAACATTAATGTTATTACCTTGACAAACTATAAATCTATTGTATTCTGAGAAACTTATCGCGACAGTTATGTCTTTATTTGTGTCAGGATGTAATGAAAAAATTTGTCGATAACTTTAATATGAATTGTGAGCGTCAGCCGCTCTCATTCAGAAAAAAAAAAAAAAAAACTCCTGTGCTGTCGTCATGACAGCGCTTGACAAAACAACCACTGCCCTACAAAGCAAAAAGTCAGTAACTGCATTTTTGGTCAAACATTAGTTATCATTTTCATGACATTCAAGACATCCTTTGTTATGTGACAAAACATCTTATCTCAAATGTGTGTCGTTTTGATGGTAGTCCTTTGTACAGTAACTGCAAAAAGCCCTAGTTAAAGTAATTTTTCTCAGTTCTGCACTCTGCGTAGTTATTGCCTTTTTGCTTTGTAGGGCAGAACGTCCCTCAAGGCTTTTAGCTAAAAAATGTGCAGATTTGGAGAAATATTTATAGATTCTCATAGGTTTACAATAGATTTCTATAGATCGGAATAATATTTATTGAATTTATACCCAAATGCAGATAAAGATCTTTTGAAGACAGTAAACATGATTGCAATGATATTTGATTTAGCTGTGTTCTTTGAGCCATAACAGGTATTTTCATAATAATAGATTATTGTGTTTATAATGTAATGCTAATCGATATAGACTTTATAGTCTATATATACACCCAACCCACTTCTGCCGTGACTGAATGCGGGAATGGCAGAAGTTGGTTGGGAAAAAAGACACATTGTATCATGTGCCAGCTAGCTAACGTGTCTTTGATTAAACTTTTTTTTAAAATCCTCTTATTCCAGGTACCGCCATAGCTAGTGCGTTTGACGGCATGTTTACAGAATGGAGAATCCGGAAAGAAAATGTGCACGTTGTCCTTCGAGACAACGCACGAAATATGGTGAAGGTGATGGAGGAGTGTGGTGTTAAAAGCCTGGGCTGTATGGCTCATCTGGGGCAGTTAGCAGTGTACGATGCAGTACTAAGCCAGCGAAGTGTTGTTGACTCTTTGACTATAGCGAGAAAAATAGTCGGACATTTTAAAAGCTCCCCCCTTGGTACCTCTCGGCTGAGAGACATCCAGAGAGAGATGGGAATGAAGACCAAGATGCTACAACAGGACGTCCCAACGCGCTGGAACAGTACATTCCTCATGATGACAACTCTCCTGGAACAGAAGCGTGCACTGGTTATGCACGAGGCTTACCACGGACTGCCTGTATCTCTCAACGCAAACCAGTGGAGTCTCATTGAGAAAATGACCACACTCCTGGCACCCTTTGAAGAGTTGACGAGAGAGATTAGCTCGCATACAGCTACAGCTGCTGACGTGATCCCGTCTGTTGTGGCACTCAAGCGTTTTCTGAACAAGACAGCCGAAACCGACAGTGGGGTCAAAACGACCAAGTCTGCACTGCTTGAAGCTGTGAACAAGAGATTTGAAACCACTTTCTCCGAGCAACTCTACTACTTGGCAACAATCCTGGACCCCAGATACAAAGATCGCTACTTTGACGCAGATCTCAAGCAAGTGGCAAAAAAACAAGCTAGAGAAAGAAGTGGACAAGATGACAGTGTCAGGGACAACCAGGGCCAGTGCCACATTTGGGCTTACACCAGACACAGAAGACACTGAGCCAGAAGAAGGTGAACCACAAGAAAAGAGGATGTGTACACCAAGTAGAGGGCATTCGTTTATGGACATGTTCGATGAAATTCTGGAGGAAAAGGAGCAGGATGAACAGGCAACAGGTTCAACGAGTGTGCAGGTAGTCTAGGTTACTATACTATTTGAATCAGATAATCTTTTAATAGTCTTTCATTCAAATTAAGTATTTTTCACATTTCTTTGTGTGATCAGATCATTTATTGACAGTCAAATCTCATAAAAAACTGAATGAACAGTTATTTTATTTAATTTGGTGTCATGAATACAAATGTTGAATCATAATTTTCTGATGATTTGCCAGAGATGTATATTTATACACTTGTCTATATTTCTTGTAGGTGCATGGTTACCTGAGTGAGCCCACCATCCCCAGAAATGTGAGCCCGCTGCAGTACTGGCAAAGCAACATGACCCGCTTCCCTGCCCTCGCCCCAATGGCACACAAGTACCTGTCATCTCCTTGTACAAGCGTGGAAAGTGAACGTCTCTTCTCCGCCGCTTCAAATGTTGTCAGTGAAAAGAGAAATAGGATCGGTACAGAGAGAGCAGACATGCTCCTGTTTGTTAAGCACAACATTTGTCTGCTTCCAAAGCCCGGGAAGGACAAGGGTTAAGCCTAACCCTAAAGTACTTGGTAGTTACAGTACTTAGTTACTGTACTTACAGTTCAGAAGTCTGCAAAAGCTAGTGTCTGTTCAGTCCAGTTTGTTCTGGCTCCATTTTCACATTTTACCTTTCAATACTTTTGGCTTTGGCCATTTAAGGCCTACTACTGTACTTTAAAGTTTTGAACTGTGGGAGACCGCACACGAGGCAACAGCGACAAAGAATGGCAGGCGCGGAGAGAAGAAGTGGAAGCAACTGGCATTGACTACAACGCCAGGTTTGATGGCCTTCGAATCCCAAACTTAACAAGTTACTGCAAGTCAATACCTCTACTAACACACTTCTTGACTCTGCGGTGAAGAGGATTGAGGCTTTGGAAACCCGATTTGAGAGCGCGATGGCTGAGGTGCATGATTACGGTGTTTTGGTGGAGGCGCAGTGGAGCCGCACAGGTGCGCTTGAAAAGAAGCTACAAGATGCTTTGGATTCGTATTGACCAACTGGAGAATAGGCATCGCCAGAACAATCTGCGTTTGCTGAATGTTTTGGAAGGAGTGAAAAGGATTTGCCCATGTCTGCTTTCTTGATTAAAACTTTCGCGGAAAAATGGAAGCTGGAACTTAAAGAAGAGGACTTTGAATGGCGCACCGCGTTGGGGCCAGAGATGACACCGCCGGCTATCCGCGCTATCCTTTTAAGTTGCACCACTATCAGAAGAAGTTGTATATTTTGAAAGGAACCCGCAGACAAATAGAGGGATGCAATTTCAAAGTGGTGCCTGACATGTCTGCGGGATCCAGGGAGAAAGGAGGGCTTTCTGGCCTTTGAGAGAACAGCTGCATCAGATCGACATTAAGACTTATCTAAAATTCCCAGCAAAATTGTATGTGGAGGATGGAGACCTCGTGAATACCTTCACCTCACCGGAGAAAGCTAAACTGGAACTAAAAAAAAGTATCTAAGTATAAAATGACTCGATCTTGCAGAACTTGGTAAGAGCATTTAATAGTTTAAACCTTTGTTGAAGAAATTAAACTGGATGTAAAGATATCGGAGTTAGAGCATAAAGTATATGTCCTAATTGTACAGCTGGAGGGAAGGTGGTTGCTTATTTGTTTTTTTTTTCAAATTATTATTATTTTTATTATTATTACTATTATTTTTTCTTTTTTGATTTTCGTGATTTTGAGGTTGTGATTGTAATAGGCCGTCTGATTTCAGGCCTATTAGTTTAATCAACTGCGATAAGAAAATTATAACAAAAGTAATGAATAATAGATTGGCATTAATCCTACCCAGCATCATCCATCATAATCAAGCTGGGTTTATTCCTAATAGGGATCTTAGAACTAATGTTAGAACATGTATATCCTTAACACAATATGCAAAAAAACATAACATAGACTTGACTTTGATGGCGGTCGATGCCGAAAAAGCATTTGACCGCCTTGAATGGTCATATTTGTATAAAGTGCTTGAAACATTTGAATTCCCAGTAGAATTTATTAATATGGTAGAAACTGTGTATAGAGCCCCAAAGCACAAGTCTACACCAATGGTGTTCTTTCTGAGGCTTTTTCATTAAGTCGTGGTACTGCTCAAGGCTGTCCATTATCTCCAGCGCTGTTCGCAATGGCCATTGAACCCTTAGCTGAGAAAATAAGACAGACAGATAACATAACTGGTATTACGATAGGCAAAATCGAATATAAATTAAGTTTATTTGCTGACGATTTGTTGCTGTATCTAAGTAATGTGGACATTTCAATCCCGAGTGTAATTAATATAATGAGTCAATTCTCAAAAATTTCAGGTTATAAAATTAATAGTGGCAAAACTGAAATATTGACTTTTGGCCGAAAACAAATAAATTCAGAAGTATTTAAACAATTTAAAGTACAAAGTAGTACAATTAAATATTTAGGTTGCTATATCAGTGCAAACAAAAAACAATTGTATAAGAGTAATTTTTTAACACTGAAAAATAATCTAAAACATAACCTCAATAACTATAGTGATCTTAAGTTGAATTTAATTGGTAGAATAAATCTGGTAAAGATGATGTGGCTCCCTAAGTTTATTTATTTGTTTCAGTGTATTCCGTTGACACCACCAAAAACTTTTTTCAAGGAAATAAATTCTATAATTACATCTTTCATTTGGGCTGGAAAAACCCCAAGAATAAAAAGGAATCTATTGTTTTGCTCCAAAAGAGAAGGAGGGTTAAACCTCCCTAATATGGAACTGTATCAGATAGCAGGCCAGATGTTTTATATTGATCGTATTATTAATAATACTAATGAAGACCCATGGCTGGTTATCGAAAATCATCAATTACAACCAAATAGTTTATTAACCGTCTTGTTCTCCAAGAAAAAAGTAAAAATTGATAACTTTGTGGTTAACAGTACATTAAATATGTGGAAAAAAACCAAGCAGATTTTGGGGATGGAGATTGGTACCCCAACACATATAAAAATTTGGAACAATCCGTCTGTTAAAATCCAGGGTACTAAATTAATGTGGAAAACTTGGATGAATGGAGGTATAGAGACATTATCAGATATTGTTAGTTCAAATAATACATCCTCATTTGATACACTGAAAGATATATTTAAATTAAAAGATTCAGAGATATTTAAATATATGCAGTTAAAAAATTGGATTAATGAGAATTGTGATATAGCGAATGAAGTTCCGGAAAAAATAAAGACCCTTTTGGAACAAAGTAAGGGGAAAAAAATGTATAAGTGTTATGTATAATTATCTCAATAACGCCGTAATAGTAAAGTAAAATATATGAAGGCTGGGACAGAGATATAAAGGACTTCAATGCCAAAACAAAATGGAAGGAGTGCTTAAATTTAACATATAAAGCCACAACTAACGAAAATCTTAGATTGATTCAATATAAATTAATGACCAGAATTTATTATAGTAGGGACAAAATTCATAAGTTTGATGCATCTCCCCCCCCCCCCACCTGCCTAAAGTGTGGTAGTAGTGACTCTCTCACTCATTCATTTTGGTATTGTGAAAAAATAAAGAAAATCTGGTTTGAGATTGAGAGATGG
>JAQIUQ010007509.1:0-33760 GCA_030378365.1 Hybognathus amarus
CATCAGATACAGACTACTATAACATCAGAAAGTCTTTGAGTGAAAAGTGAAAAGAAAGTGAGGTAACATCAGAAAGTCTTTGAGAAATATATAATAAGGTTCCTTTTGGGGACCCTTTGGCCAGAAAATATGTTCAGTAGGTCAAATATGGGCTACTGTATGACTGACGTGACATCAGAAGAAGTCTATGAGTTCATGTAGTAACAAAACATTTTGAGGACCCTTTGGCGAGAGATATTTTCAATAGGATCAGATACGGACTACTATATTGCTGAGGTAACATAAAAAAATTGTTGAGAATAATTAGTAAGTTGTCTTTTGGGGACCCTTTGGCCAGAGATGTGTTCATTAGATCAAATATGGATTACTGTATCTCTGACATGACATCAGAAGTCAATGAATTCATATAGTAAGAAAACATTTTGTGGAAACTTTGGCCAGAGAGATTTTCATTAGGTCAAATATGGACTACTAAATAACTGACGTAACATCCGGAGTCAATGAGTTTATATCGTAACAAAACATTTTGAGGACCCTTTGGCAAGAGATGTGTTCAATAGATCAGATACGGACTACTATAACATCAGAAAGTCTTTGAGTGAAAAGTGAAAAGAAAGTGAGGTAACATCAGAAAGTCTTTGAGAAATATATAATAAGGTTCCTTTTGAGGACCCTTTGGCGAGAGATATTTTCAATAGATCAGATACGGACTACTATATTGCTGAGGTAACATAAAAAAATTGTTGAGCATAATTAGTAAGTTGTCTTTTGGGGACCCTTTGGCCAGAGATTTGTTCATTAAATCAAATATGGATTACTGTATCTCTGACATGACATCAGAAGTCAATGAATTCATATAGTAAGAAAACATTTTGTGGAAACTTTGGCCAGAGAGATTTTCAATAGATCAGATACGGACTACTATTTGGCTGAAGTAACATCATAAAGATTCTATGAGAATAATGAGTAAGTGGCCTTTGGGGGACCCTTTGGCCAGAAATATTGTTAGGTCGAATATGGATTCCTGGCTGACGTAACATCAGAAGTTGCCAAAATGTATAGAATGTTTAATATCGAGTAGTCCTCGGCCATAAATATGCCCAGTAGCTTAAATATGGACTACTGTATGGCTGAGGTAATATCAGAAAGAGTCTATGAGAATATAGTAAGTTCACTTTTGGGGATCCTTTGCCCAGAAATATTTTCAATGGGTCTGATATAGTCTGACTGATTTCTGACAACATCAGGAATCCATGAGTTTATATAGTAAAAGATAAATGTTGGTGACCCTTTGGACAGAAATATGTTCATTAGGTCAAATATGGACTACTGTATGACTGACGTGACATCAGAAGAAGTCTATGAGTTCATGTAGTAACAAAACATTTTGACGACCCTTTGCCGAGAGATATTTTATATAGATCAGATACGGAGTGCTATTTGGCTGAGGTATTTCAACTGTATAGCTGACTTAACATGAGTCCATGAGTTTACATTGTAAAAAACAAATGTTGAGGACCCTTTATCCAGAAATATGTTCATTAGGGTCAAGACTGTCACATGTTACAGTGTTGGGCTATCAGAAATGTAATGGGCTCGAGCAGTTCAGGGGTGTGCATCATGATGGGTGACTATGCTGCGTATTTCCTGTCTGATGAGAAGGAATGCTGCGCAGACCATCATCCCTCCCCCATCTCCTCTAAAGACAACATGCATTAACTTCTGCAATGTGAATGAGACACACTGTGCAGCTGGAAATAATGTAAGATGGGACTTTTATCCAGCGGCCTATTGTTGGATTGCTATTGGATGGTCATGATATTATTAGTGCTTTTTATTACTATAATTAATTACCATTACTATTCTTCATATGTGCGTTTAGGGTTTTGAACGACTCTTAAGTATTGAGAGAAAGGCATGGACCTTGTCTCACTTGTACAACTCAAGAACACTCTAGTAACTGCATAGCAACCCCACATAGCAACCACCTTATCAATCTAGTAACTGGTTAGCAACGCCTAAGCAACCAACTAGTGTCATACTAAACCCCACTCAAAACACTCTAGTAACTGCATAGCAACCCCACATAGCAACCACCTAGTGTCATACTAAACCCCATTTAGGGCAATCTAGTAAATGGTTAGCAACGCCTAAGAAACCAACTAGTGTCATACTGAACCCCACTCAGAACAATCTAGTAACTGGTTAGCAACGCCTTAGCAACCAACTAGTGTCATACTAAACCCCACTCAGAACACTCTAGTAACTGGGTAGAAACGCCTAAGCAACCAACTAGTGTCATACTAAACCCCACTCAGAACACTCTAGTAACTGCATAGCAACCCCACATAGCAACCACCTAGTGTCATACTAAACCCCATTCAGGGCAATCTATTAACTAGTTAGCAACGCCTAAGCAACCAACTAGTGTCATACTAAACCCCACTCAGTACACTCTAGTTACTGGTTAGCAACGCCTAAGCAACCAACTAGTGTCGTACTAAACCCCATTCAGAACAATCTAGTAACTGGTTAGCAACGCCTAAGCAACCAACTAGTGTCATACTAAACCCCACTCAGAACAATCTAGTAACTGGTTAGCAACGCCTAAGCAACCAACTAGTGTCATACTAAACCCCACACAGAACACTCTAACTGCATAGCAACCCCACATAGCAACCACCTAGTGTCATATTAAACCTCATTTAGAACAATCTAGTAACTGGGTAGCAACGCCTAAGCAACCAACTAGTGTCATACTAAACCCCACTTAGAACACTCTAGTAACTGCATAGCAACCCCACATAGCAACCACCTAGTGTCATACTAAACCCCATTCAGAGCAATCTAGTAACTGGTTAGCAACGCCTAAGCAACCAACTAGTGTCATACTAAACCCCACTTCAGAACAATCTAGTAACTGGTTAGCAACGCCTAAGCAACCAACTAGTGTAATACTAAACCCCACTCAGAACACTCTAGAACTGGTTAGCGACGCCTAAGCAACCAACTAGTGTCATACTAAACCCCACACAGAACACTCTAACTGCAATAGCAACCCCACATAGCAACCACATAGTGTCATATTAAACCTCATTTAGAACAATCTAGTAACTGGATAGCAACGCTTAAGCAACCAACTAGTGTCATACTAAACCCCACTTAGAACACTCTAGTAACTGCATAGCAACCCCATATAGCAACCACCTAGTGTCATACTAAACCCCATTCAGAGTAATCCAGTAACTGGTTAGCAAAGCCTAAGCAACCAACTAGTGTCATACTAAACCCCACTCAGAACACTCTAGGAACTGCTTAGCAACGCCTAAGCAACCAACTAGTGTCATACTAAACCCCACTTAGAACACTCTGGAACTGGTTAGCGACGCCTAAGCAACCAACTAGTGTCATACTAAACCCCACACAGAACACTCTAACTGCATAGCAACCCCACATAGCAACCACATAGTGTCATATTAAACCTCATTTAGAACAATCTAGTAACTGGATAGCAACGCTTAAGCAACCAACTAGTGTCATACTAAACGCCACTTAGAACACTCTAGTAACTGCATAGCAACCCCACATAGCAACCACCTAGTGGCATACTAAACCCCATTCAGAGTAATCTAGTAACTGGTTAGCAAAGCCTAAGCAACCAACTAGTGTCATACTAAACCCCACTCAGAACACTCTAGGAACTGGTTAGCAACGCCTAAGCAACCAACTAGTGTCGTACTAAACCCCATTCAGAACAATCTAGTAACTGGTTAGCAACGCCTAAGCAACCAACTAGTGTCATACTAAACCCCACTCAGAACACTCTAGAACTGGTTAGCAACGCATAAGCAACCAACTAGTGTCATACTAAACCCCACACAGAACACTCTAACTGCATAGCAACCCCACATAGCAACCACATAGAGTCATATTAAACCTCATTTAGAACAATATTGTAACTGGGTAGACAAGCTTAAGCAACCAACTAGTGTCATACTAAACCCCACTTAGAACACTCTAGTAACTGCATAGCAACCCCACATAGCAACCACCTAGTGTCATACTAAACCCCATTCAGAGCAATCTAGTAACTGGTTAGCAACGCCTAAGCAACCAACTAGTGTCATACTAAACCCCACTCAGAACACTCTAGGAACTGGTTAGCAACGCCTAAGCAACCAACTAGTGTCGTACTAAACCCCATTCAGAACAATCTAGTAACTGGTTAGCAACGCCTAAGCAACCAACTAGTGTCATACTAAACCCCACTCAGAACACTCTAGAACTGGTTAGCAACGCATAAGCAACCAACTAGTGTCATACTAAACCCCACACAGAACACTCTAACTGCATAGCAACCCCACATAGCAACCACATAGAGTCATATTAAACCTCATTTAGAACAATATTGTAACTGGGTAGACAAGCTTAAGCAACCAACTAGTGTCATACTAAACCCCACTTAGAACACTCTAGTAACTGCATAGCAACCCCACATAGCAACCACCTAGTGTCATACTAAACCCCATTCAGAGCAATCTAGTAACTGGTTAGCAACGCCTAAGCAACCAACTAGTGTCATACTAAACCCCATTCAGAACAATCTAGTAACTGGTTAGCAATGCCTAAGCAACCAACTAGTGTAATACTAAACCCCACTCAGAACACTCTAGTAACTGGGTAGCAACGCCTAAGCAACCAACTAGTGTCATACTAAACCCCACTCAGAACACTCTAGTAACTGCATAGCAACCCCACATAGCAACCACCTAGTGTCATACTAAACCCCATTCAGGGCAATCTTGTAACTGGTTAGCAACGCCTAAGAAACCAACTATTGTCATACTAAACCCCACACAGAACACTCTAACTGCATAGCAACCCCACATAGCAACCACCTAGTGTCATATTAAACCTCATTTAGAACAATCTAGTAACTGGGTAGCAATGCCTAAGCAACCAACTAGTGTCATACTAAACCCCACTTAGAACACTCTAGTAACTGCATAGCAACCCCACATAGCAACCACCTAGTGTCATACTAAACCCCATTCAGAGCAATCTAGTAACTGGTTAGCAACGCCTAAGCAACCAACTAGTGTCATACTAAACCCACTTCAGAACACTCTAGGAACTGCTTAGCAACGCCTGAAGCAACCAACTAGTGTCATACTAAACCCCACTTAGAACACTCTGGAACTGGTTAGCGACGCCTAAGCAACCAACTAGTGTCATACTAAACCCCACACAGAACACTCTAACTGCATAGCAACCCCACATAGCAACCACATAGTGTCATATTAAACCTCATTTAGAACAATCTAGTAACTGGATAGCAACGCTTAAGCAACCAACTAGTGTCATACTAAACGCCACTTAGAACACTCTAGTAACTGCATAGCAACCCCACATAGCAACCACCTAGTGTCATACTGAAACCCCATTCAGAACAATCTAGTAACTGGTTAGCAACGCCTAAGCAACCAACTAGTGTCATACTGAAATCCCACTCAGAACACTCTAGGAACTGGTTAGCAACGCCTAAGCAACCAACTAGTGTTCGAACTAAACCCCATTCAGAACAATCTAGTAACTGGTTAGCAACGCCTAAGCAACCAACTAGTGTCATACTAAACCCCACTCAGAACACTCTAGAACTGGTTAGCAATGCATAAAGCAACCAACTAGTGTCATACTAAACCCCACACAGAACACTCTAACTGCATAGCAACCCCACATAGCAACCACATAGAGTCATATTAAACTCAATTTAGAACAATATTGTAACTGGGTAGACAAGCTTAAGCAACCAACTAGTGTCATACTAAACCCCACTTAGAACACTCTAGTAACTGCATAGCAACCCCACATAGCAACCACCTAGTGTCATACTAAACCCCATTCAGAGCAATCTAGTAACTGGTTAGCAACACCTAAGCAACCAACTAGTGTCATACTAAACCCCATTCAGAACAATCTAGTAACTGGTTAGCAATGCCTAAGCAACCAACTAGTGTAATACTAAACCCACTCAGAACACTCTAGTAACTGGGTAGAAATGCCTAAGCAACCAACTAGTGTCATACTAAACCCCACTCAGAACACTCTAGTAACTGCATAGCAACCCCACATAGCAACCACCTAGTGTCATACTAAACCCCATTCAGGGCAATCTTGTAACTGGTTAGCAACGCCTAAGAAACCAACTATTGTCATACTAAACCCCACACAGAACACTCTAACTGCATAGCAACCCCACATAGCAACCACCTAGTGTCATATTAAACCTCATTTAGAACAATCTAGTAACTGGGTAGCAACGCCTAAGCAACCAACTAGTGTCATACTAAACCCCACTTAGAACACTCTAGTAACTGCATAGCAACCCCACATAGCAACCACCTAGTGTCATACTAAACCCCACTCAGAACACTCTAGAACTGGATAGCAACCCCACATAGCAACCACACTAGTGTCATACTAAACCCCATTTAGAACAATCTAGTAACTGGATAGCAACGCCTAAGCAACCAACTAGTGTCATACTAAACCCCACTCAGAACACTCTAGTAACTGCATAGCAACCCCATATAGCAACCACCTAGTGTCATACTAAACCCCATTCAGAACAATCTAGTAACTGGTTAGCAACGCCTAAGCAACCAACTAGTGTCATACTAAACCCCACTCAGAACACTCTGGAACTGGTTAGCGACGCCTAAGCAACCAACTAGTGTCATACTAAACCCCACACAGAACACTCTAACTGCATAGCAACCCCACATAGCAACCACATAGTGTCATATTAAACCTCATTTAGAACAATCTAGTAACTGGATAGCAACGCTTAAGCAACCAACTAGTGTCATACTAAACGCCACTTAGAACACTCTAGTAACTGCATAGCAACCCCACATAGCAACCACCTAGTGGCATACTAAACCCCATTCAGAGCAATCTAGTAACTGGTTAGCAACGCCTAAGCAACCAACTAGTGTCATACTAAACCCAACTCAGAACACTCTAGGAACTGGTTAGCAACGCCTAAGCAACCAACTAGTGTCGTACTAAACCCCATTCAGAACAATCTAGTAACTGGTTAGCAACGCCTAAGCAACCAACTAGTGTCATACTAAACCCCACTCAGAACACTCTAGAACTGGTTAGCAACGCATAAGCAACCAACTAGTGTCATACTAAACCCCACACAGAACACTCTAACTGCATAGCAACCCCACATAGCAACCACATAGAGTCATATTAAACCTCATTTAGAACAATATTGTAACTGGGTAGACAAGCTTAAGCAACCAACTAGTGTCATACTAAACCCCACTTAGAACACTCTAGTAACTGCATAGCAACCCCACATAGCAACCACCTAGTGTCATACTAAACCCCATTCAGAGCAATCTAGTAACTGGTTAGCAACGCCTAAGCAACCAACTAGTGTCATACTAAACCCCACTCAGAACACTCTAGTAACTGGTTAGCAACGCCTAAGCAACCAACTAGTGTCATACTAAACCCCATTCAGAACAATCTAGTAACTGGTTAGCAACGCCTAAGCAACCAACTAGTGTCATACTAAACCCCACTCAGAACACTCTAGAACTGGTTAGCAACGCATAAGCAACCAACTAGTGTCATACTAAACCCCACACAGAACACTCTAACTGCATAGCAACCCCACATAGCAACCACACTAGTGTCATACTAAACCCCATTCAGAACAATATTAGTAACTGGTTAGACAACGCCTAAGCAACCAACTAGTGTCATACTAAACCCCACTCAGAACACTCTAGTAACTGCATAGCAACCCCACATAGCAACCACCTAGTGTCATACTAAACCCCATTCAGGGCAATCTAGTAACTGGTTAGCAACGCCTAAGCAACCAACTAGTGTCATACTAAACCCCACTCAGAACAATCTAGTAACTGGTTAGCAACGCCTAAGCAACCAACTAGTGTAATACTAAACCCACTCAGAACACTCTAGTAACTGGTTAGCAACGCCTAAGCAACCAACTAGTGTCATATTAAACCCCACTCAGAACACTCTTGTAACTGCATAGCAACCCCACATTTCAACCACCTAGTGTCATACTAAACCCCATTCAGGGCAATCTAGTAACTGGTATAGCAATGCCCAAGCAACCAACTAGTGTCATACTAAACCCCACTCAGAACACTCTAGTAACTGGTTAGCAACGCCTAAGCAACCAACTAGTGTCATACTAAACCCCACTCAGAACACTCTAGTAACTGCATAGCAACCCCACATAGCAACCACCTAGTGTCATACTAAACCCCATTCAGAACAATCTAGTAACTGGTTAGCAACGCCTAAGCAACCAACTAGTGTCATACTAAACCCCACTCAGAACACTCTAGTAACTGGGTAGCAATGCCTAAGCAACCAACTAGTGTCATACTAAACCCCACTCAGAACACTCTAGTAACTGCATAGCAACCCCACATAGCAACCACCTAGTGTCATATTAAACCTCATTTAGAACAATCTAGTAACTGGGTAGCAACGCCTAAGCAACCAATTAGTGTCATACTAAACCCCACTTAGAACACTCTAGTAACTGCATAACAACCCCACATAGCAACCACCTAATGTCATACTAAACCCCATTCAGAGCAATCTAATAACCGGTTAGCAATGCCTAAGCAACCAACTAGTGTCATATTAAACCCCACTCAGAATACTCTAGTAACTGGTTAGCAACGCCTAAGCAACCAACTAGTGTCGTACTTAACCCCACACAGAACACTCTAAACTGCATAGCAACCCCACATAGCAACCACCTATTGTCATATTAAACCTCATTTAGAACAATCTAATAACTGGGTAGCAACGCCTAAGCAACCAACTTGTGTCATACTAAACCCCACTCAGAACACTCTAGTAACTGCATAGCAACCCCACATAGCAATCACCCAGTGACATATTTGCAACCTTTCTGCTGAAGTGCGGTTAGTGGTCATACTGGAGCATGAGCAAACGTGAGCTCAGCGTGGCACTGTACCCTTGGTTATGTCATTCTGGCAGCAGTGTGTGCAGTAGCAGCACAGTCACCTGTCTCTGTTCGGCTTTCTCTCCTCAAAGAATGATGGGCTTTATTTTTCTCCACCAATCTTGAGCAGCTCCCCTGCTGTTGTCAGCTTCAAAATTGGTGAGCTCTAAAAATATTTTTAAAAAGCCAGAATCTGCACAAAATAGACTGAAGATCAGCTGCAGTTGCACAACAGAACACAGTTCTTTGGTCAGTTTCTGTTCATTAGGTCAAAAATGGACTACTGAATGACTGACGTGACATCAGAAGTCTATGAGTTCATATAGTAAAAAAACAGTTTGAGGACTCTTTGGCGAGAGATATTTTCAATAGATCAGATTTACTACTATATGGTCTCATGTAACATCGTAAAGATTCTATGAAAATAATTAGTAAGTGGCCTTTTGTTCATTAAATGTTCATTAGGTAAAATATGGATTATTGTATGGCATAGCAAATTTCGTTGCACGTCAACACTTGAGTGAGCTAGTTCTTGACTCCATTGCAATACAACAAAGTGCAAATTTACTACTATGTAATTTTTCAATGAACAATGCTATGTACAATTCAGTGCATAGCAGATTCCATTGCACTACTCTCCAACACATTACGTAATGTTAGTAGATCTTGAATCCATTGCAATACAACAAAGTGCATGTTTACAGTGTATGCAATTTTTCAGTGTACAACGCTTGACCGTCTGTACATACTATGCATAAGCAGATTGAATTTAACATCTCTTGAACGCACTAGGGAATGAGTTAGTTCATGAAAGCATTGGAATGAAACAAAGTGCATATTACTTATTCTTCAAATCACAGCGCTTGCTTGTATGTGCAATGCATGAATATCAGAATGCATTTACTTCGGAATGAGTTAGTTATTGAATGCATTGAACTAAAACAAAATTGCATATAACTTATTCTCCTGTGATCGTATTTACAAAGCAATGCCTAGCAAATTCCATTGCATATCTCTCTATTGAGCTAGTTCTTGAATCCATTACAATGCAACAAAAGACATATTTACTAATATGTAATTTTTCAATGCAAAGGCGCTTGATCGTCTGTGCAATGCGTGCATAAAAGCAGATTGCATGGAACATAGTTTGAAAGCACTTTGGAATGAGTTAGTTATTGAATGCATTGAACTAAAACAAAATTGCATATAACTTATTCTCAATGCACAGCCTGTGATCGTATTTACAATGCAATGCCTAGCAAATGCCATTGCATATCTCTCTAATGAGCTAGTTCTTGAATCCATTACAATGCAGCAAAGGACATATTTACTAATATGCAATTTTTCAATGCAAACCGCTTGATCGTCTGTGCAATGCGTGCATAAAAGCAGATTGCATGGAACATAGTTTGAAAGCACTTTGGAATGAGGTAGTTATTGAATGCATTGAACTAAAACAAAATTGCATATATCTTATTCTTCAATGCACAGCCTGTGATCGTATTTACAATGCAATGCCTAGCAAATTCCATTGCATATCTCTCTAATGAGCTAGTTCTTGAATCCATTACAATGTAGCAAAGTACATATTTACTAATATGTAATTTTTCAATGCAAAGCGCTTGATCGTCTGTGCAATGCGTGCATAAAAGCAGATTGCATGGAACATAGTATGAAAGCACGTTGGAATTAGTTAGTTATTGTAAGCATTGAACTAAAACCAAATTGCATATAACTTGTTCTTCAATGCACAGCCTGCGATCATATTTACAATGCAATGCCTAGTAAATTCCATTGTATATCTCTCTAATGAGCTAGTTCTTGAATCCATTACAATGCAGCAAAGGACATATTTACTAATATGTAATTTTCCAATGCAAAACCGCTTGATCGTCTGTGCAATGCGTGCATAAGCAGATTGGATGGAACATAGTTTGAAAGCACTTTGGAATGAGTTAGTTATTGAATGCATTGAACTAAAACAAAAGTGCATATAAATTAGTCTTCAATGCAGAGCCTGTGATCGTATTTACAATGCAATGCCTAGCAAATTCCATTGCATATCTCTCTAATGAGCTAATTCTTGAATCCATTACAATGCAACAAAAGACATATTTACTAATATGTAATTTTTCAATGCAAAGCGCTTGATTGTCTGTGCAATGCGTGCATAAAAGCAGATTGCATGGAACATAGTTTGAAAGCACTTTGGAATGAGTTAGTTATTGAATGCATTGAACTAAAACAAAATTGCATATAACTTATTCTCAATGCACAGCCTGTGATCGTATTTACAATGCAATGCCTAGCAAATGCCATTGCATATCTCTCTAATGAGCTAGTTCTTGAATCCATTACAATGCAGCAAAGGACATATTTACTAATATGCAATTTTTCAATGCAAACCGCTTGATCGTCTGTGCAATGCGTGCATAAAAGCAGATTGCATGGAACATAGTTTGAAAGCACTTTGGAATGAGGTAGTTATTGAATGCATTGAACTAAAACAAAATTGCATATAACTTATTCTTCAATGCACAGCCTGTGATCGTATTTACAATGCAATGCCTAGCAAATTCCATTGCATATCTCTCTAATGAGCTAGTTCTTGAATCCATTACAATGCAGCAAAGGACATATTTACTAATATGTAATTTTTCAATGCAAAGCGCTTGATCGTCTGTGCAATGCGTGCATAAAAGCAGATTGCATGGAACATAGTTTGAAAGCACGTGTGGAATGAGTTAGTTAGCATAGCAACCCCACATAGCAATCACCCAGTGACATATTTGCAACCTTTCTGCTGAAGTGCGGTTAGTGGTCATACTGGAGCATGAGCAAACGTGAGCTCAGCGTGGCACTGTACCCTTGGTTATGTCATTCTGGCAGCAGTGTGTGCAGTAGCAGCACAGTCACCTGTCTCTGTTCGGCTTTCTCTCCTCAAAGAATGATGGGCTTTATTTTTCTCCACCAATCTTGAGCAGCTCCCCTGCTGTTGTCAGCTTCAAAATTGGTGAGCTCTAAAAATATTTTTAAAAAGCCAGAATCTGCACAAAATAGACTGAAGATCAGCTGCAGTTGCACAACAGAACACAGTTCTTTGGTCAGTTTCTGTTCATTAGGTCAAAAATGGACTACTGAATGACTGACGTGACATCAGAAGTCTATGAGTTCATATAGTAAAAAAACAGTTTGAGGACTCTTTGGCGAGAGATATTTTCAATAGATCAGATTTACTACTATATGGCTCATGTAACATCGTAAAGATTCTATGAAAATAATTAGTAAGTGGCCTTTTGTTCATTAAATGTTCATTAGGTAAAATATGGATTATTGTATGGCATAGCAAATTTCGTTGCACGTCAACACTTGAGTGAGCTAGTTCTTGACTCCATTGCAATACAACAAAGTGCAAATTTACTACTATGTAATTTTTCAATGAACAATGCTATGTACAATTCAGTGCATAGCAGATTCCATTGCACTACTCTCCAACACATTACGTAATGTTAGTAGATCTTGAATCCATTGCAATACAACAAAGTGCAATGTTTACAGTGTATGCAATTTTTCAGTGTACAACGCTTGACCGTCTGTACATACTATGCATAAGCAGATTGAATTTAACATCTCTTGAACGCACTAGGGAATGAGTTAGTTCATGAAAGCATTGGAATGAAACAAAGTGCATATTACTTATTCTTCAAATCACAGCGCTTGCTTGTATGTGCAATGCATGAATATCAGAATGCATTTACTTCGGAATGAGTTAGTTATTGAATGCATTGAACTAAAACAAAATTGCATATAACTTATTCTCAATGACAGCCTGTGATCGTATTTACAAAGCAATGCCTAGCAAATTCCATTGCATATCTCTCTATTGAGCTAGTTCTTGAATCCATTACAATGCAACAAAAGACATATTTACTAATATGTAATTTTTCAATGCAAAGGCGCTTGATCGTCTGTTCAATGCGTGCATAAAAGCAGATTGCATGGAACATAGTTTAAAAGCACTTTGGAATGAGTTAGTTATTGAATGCATTGAACTAAAACAAAATTGCATATAACTTATTCTCAATGCACAGCCTGTGATCGTATTTACAATGCAATGCCTAGCAAATGCCATTGCATATCTCTCTAATGAGCTAGTTCTTGAATCCATTACAATGCAGCAAAGGACATATTTACTAATATGCAATTTTTCAATGCAAACCGCTTGATCGTCTGTGCAATGCGTGCATAAAAGCAGATTGCATGGAACATAGTTTGAAAGCACTTTGGAATGAGGTAGTTATTGAATGCATTGAACTAAAACAAAATTGCATATATCTTATTCTTCAATGCACAGCCTGTGATCGTATTTACAATGCAATGCCTAGCAAATTCCATTGCATATCTCTCTAATGAGCTAGTTCTTGAATCCATTACAATGTAGCAAAGTACATATTTACTAATATGTAATTTTTCAATGCAAAGCGCTTGATCGTCTGTGCAATGCGTGCATAAAAGCAGATTGCATGGAACATAGTATGAAAGCACGTTGGAATTAGTTAGTTATTGTAAGCATTGAACTAAAACCAAATTGCATATAACTTGTTCTTCAATGCACAGCCTGCGATCATATTTACAATGCAATGCCTAGCAAATTCCATTGAATATCTCTCTAATGAGCTAGTTCTTGAATCCATTACAATGCAGCAAAGGACATATTTACTAATATGTAATTTTCCAATGCAAAACCGCTTGATCGTCTGTGCAATGCGTGCATAAGCAGATTGCATGGAACATAGTTTGAAAGCACTTTGGAATGAGTTAGTTATTGAATGCATTGAACTAAAACAAAAGTGCATATAACTTATTCTTCAATGCACAGCCTGTGATCGTATTTACAATGCAATGCCTAGCAAATTCCATTGCATATCTCTCTAATGAGCTAGTTCTTGAATCCATTACAATGCAACAAAAGACATATTTACTAATATGTAATTTTTCAATGCAAAGCGCTTGATCGTCTGTGCAATGCGTGCATAAAAGCAGATTGCATGGAACATAGTTTGAAAGCACTTTGGAATGAGTTAGTTATTGAATGCATTGAACTAAAACAAAATTGCATATAACTTATTCTTCAATGCACAGCCTGTGATCGTATTTACAATGCAATGCCTAGCAAATGCCATTGCATATCTCTCTAATGAGCTAGTTCTTGAATCCATTACAATGCAGCAAAGGACATATTTACTAATATGTAATTTTTCAATGCAAAGCGCTTGATCGTCTGTGCAATGCGTGCATAAAAGCAGATTGCATGGAACATAGTTTGAAAGCACGTTGGAATGAGGTAGTTATTGAATGCATTGAACTAAAACAAAATTGCATATATCTTATTCTTCAATGCACAGCCTGTGATCGTATTTACAATGCAATGCCTAGCAAATTCCATTGCATATCTCTCTAATGAGCTAGTTCTTGAATCCATTACAATGCAACAAGACATATTTACTAATATGTAATTTTTAAATGCAAAGCACTCGTCTTTGCAATGCGTGATAAGCAGATTGCATGGAACACAGTATGAAAGCACGTTGGAATTAGTTAGTTATTGTAAGCATTGAACTAAAACCAAATTGCATATAACTTGTTCTTCAATGCACAGCCTGCGATCATATTTACAATGCAATGCCTAGCAAATTCCATTGAATATCTCTCTAATGAGCTAGTTCTTGAATCCATTACAATGCAGCAAAGGACATATTTACTAATATGTAATTTTCCAATGCAAAAGCGCTTGATCGTCTGTGCAATGCGTGCATAAAAGCAGATTGCATGGAACATAGTTTGAAAGCACTTTGGAATGAGTTAGTTATTGAATGCATTGAACTAAAACAAAATTGCATATAACTTATTCTTCAATGCACAGCCTGTGATCGTATTTACAATGCAATGCCTAGCAAATTCCATTGCATATCTCTCTAATGAGCTAGTTCTTGAATCCATTACAATGCAGCAAAGGACATATTTACTAATATGTAATTTTTCAATGCAAAGCGCTTGATCGTCTGTGCAATGCGTGCATAAGCAGATTGGATGGAACATAGTTTGAAAGCACTTTGGAATGAGTTAGTTATTGAATGCATTGAACTAAAACAAAATTGCATATAACTTATTCTTCAATGCACAGCCTGTGATCGTATTTACAATGCAATGCCTAGCAAATTCCATTGCATATCTCTCTAATGAGCTAGTTCTTGAATCCATTACAATGCAGCAAAGGACATATTTACTAATATGTAATTTTTCAATGCAAAGCGCTTGATCGTCTGTGCAATGCGTGCATAAGCAGATTGCATGGAACATAGTTTGAAAGCACTTTGAAATGAGTTAGTTATTGAATGCATTGAACTAAAACAAAAGTGCATATAAATTATTCTTCAATGCAGAGCCTGTGATCGTATTTACAATGCAATGCCTAGCAAATTCCATTGCATATCTCTCTAATGAGCTAGTTCTTAAATCCATTACAATGCAGCAAAGGACATATTTACTAATATGTCATTTTTCAATGCAAAGCGCTTGATTGTCTGTGCAATGCGTGCATAAAAGCAGATTCCATGGAACATAGTTTGAAAGCACTTTGGAATGAGGAAGTTATTGAATGCATTGAACTAAAACAAAATTGCATATATCTTATTCTTCAATGCACAGCCTGTGATCGTATTTACAATGCAATGCCTAGCAAATTCCATTGCATATCTCTGTAATGAGCTAGTTCTTGAATCCATTACAATGCAGCAAAGGACATATTTACTAATATGTAATTTTTCAATGCAAACCGCTTGATCGTCTGTGCAATGCGTGCATAAGCAGATTGGATGGAACATAGGTTGAAAGCACTTTGGAACGAGTTAGTTATTGAATGCATTGAACTAAAACAAAATTGCATATAACTTATTCTTCAATGCACAGCCTGTGATCGTATTTACAATGCAATGCCTAGCAAATTCCATTGCATATCTCTGTAATGAGCTAGTTCTTGAATCCATTACAATGCAGCAAAGGACATATTTACTAATATGTAATTTTTCAATGCAAACCGCTTGATCGCCTGTGCAATGCGTGCATAAGCAGATTGGATGGAACATAGGTTGAAAGCACTTTGGAACGAGTTAGTTATTGAATGCATTGAACTAAAACAAAATTGCATATAACTTATTCTTCAATGCACAGCCTGTGATCGTATTTACAATGCAATGCCTAGCAAATTCCATTGCATATCTCTCTAATGAGCTAGTTCTTGAATCCATTACAATGCAACAAAAGACATATTTACTAATATGTAATTTTTCTATGCAAAGCGCTCGTCTTTGCAATGCGTGATAAGCATATTGCATGGAACTTAGTATGAAAGCACGTTGGAATGAGTTAGTTATTGAATGCATTGAACTAAAACAAAATTGCATATAACTTATTCTTCAATGCACAGCCTGTGATCGTATTTACAATGCAATGCCTAGCAAATTCCATTGCATATCTCTCTAATGAGCTAATTCTTGAATCCATTACAATGCAACAAAAGACATATTTACTAATATGTAATTTTTCAATGCAAAGCGCTTGATCGTCTGTGCAATGCGTGCATAAAAGCAGATTGCATGGAACATAGTTTGAAAGCACTTTGGAATGAGTTAGTTATTGAATGCATTGAACTAAAACAAAATTGCATTTAACTTATTCTTCAATGCACAGCTTGTGATCGTATATACAATGCAATGCCTAGCAAATTCCATTGCATATCTCTCTAGTGAGCTAGTTCTTGAATCCATTACAATGCAGCACTTTAGCCAGAGATATTTTCAATGGATCAAATATGGAATATTGTATGATTGAAACAACATCAGAAAGAGTCTTGAAGTATGTACAGGATGATCAAGATTGAGTCATCTTTTTCCAGAAATATGTACAGTAGGTCAAATATGGACTACTTTCTGGCTGACTTAACAACAGAAAGAACCTTTTTGCCCAGTAGAATTTTCAGTTGGTCAAATATAGACTTAATTACGTAATATCAAAAGCAGTCAATGAGAATGTGTAGAAAGTTCAATATTGAGGATTCGATGGCAAAATATGTTAAGTAGGTCAAACATAGACAATTTTCTTGCTGATTTAACACAAGAACGAGTCTATGTTCAGTAGGTCAAATATGAGCTACTGTATGACTGACGTGACATCAGAAGAAGTCTAAGTTCATGTAGTAACAAAACATTTTGAGGACCCTTTGGCGAGAGATATTTTCAATAGATCAGATACGGACTACTATATTGCTGAGGTAACATAAAAAAATTGTTGAGAATAATTAGTAAGTTGTCTTTTGGGGACCCTTTGGCCAGAGATGTGTTCATTAGATCAAATATGGATTACTGTATCTCTGACATGACATCAGAAGTCAATGAATTCATATAGTAAGAAAACATTTTGTGGAAACTTTGGCCAGAGAGATTTTCATTAGGTCAAATATGGACTACTAAATAACTGACGTAACATCCGGAGTCAATGAGTTTATATTGTAACAAAACATTTTGAGGACCCTTTGGCAAGAGATGTGTTCAATAGATCAGATACGGACTACTATAACATCAGAAAGTCTTTGAGTGAAAAGTGAAAAGAAAGTGAGGTAACATCAGAAAGTCTTTGAGAAATATATAATAAGGTTCCTTTTGAGGACCCTTTGGCGAGAGATATTTTCAATAGATCAGATATGGACTACTATATTGCTGAGGTAACATAAAAAAATTGTTGAGAATAATTAGTAAGTTGTCTTTTGGGGACCCTTTGGCCAGAGATGTGTTCATTAGATCAAATATGGATTACTGTATCTCTGACATGACATCAGAAGTCAATGAATTCATATAGTAAGAAAACATTTTGTGGAAACTTTGGCCAGAGAGATTTTCATTAGGTCAAATATGGACTACTAAATAACTGACGTAACATCCGGAGTCAATGAGTTTATATTGTAACAAAACATTTTGAGGACCCTTTGGCAAGAGATGTGTTCAATAGATCAGATACGGACTACTATAACATCAGAAAGTCTTTGAGTGAAAAGTGAAAAGAAAGTGAGGTAACATCAGAAAGTCTTTGAGAAATATATAATAAGGTTCCTTTTGAGGACCCTTTGGCGAGAGATATTTTCAATAGATCAGATACGGACTACTATATTGCTGAGGTAACATAAAAAAATTGTTGAGAACAATTAGTAAGTTGTCTTTTGGGGACCCTTTGGCCAGAGATGTGTTCATTAGATCAAATATGGATTACTGTATCTCTGACATGACATCAGAAGTCAATGAATTCATATAGTAACAAAACATTTTGTGGAAACTTTGGCCAGAGAGATTTTCAATAGATCAGATATGATCTATATGGCTGAGGTAAAATAATAAAGATTCTACAAGAATAATTAGTAAGTTGCCTTTTGGGGACCCTTTGGCCAGAAATATTGTTAGGTCAAATATGGATTCCTGGCTGACGTAACATTAGAAGGTGCCAAAATGTATAGAATGTTTAATATCGAGTACTCCTCGGCCATAAATATGCAACAATAGCCTAAATGTGGACTACTGTATGGCTGAGGTATTATCAGAAAGAGTCTATGAGATTATAGTCAGTTCACTTTTGGGGATCCTTTGGCCAGAAATATTTTCAATGGGTCTGATATAGTCTGACTGATTTCTGACAACATCAGGAATCCATGAGTTTATATAGTAATAGATAAATGTTGATGACCCTTTGGCCAGAAATATGTTCATTATGTCAAATATGGACTACTAAATAACTGACGTAACATCCGAGAGTCAATGAGTTTATATCGTAACAAAACATTTTGAGGACCCTTTGGCAAGAGATGTGTTCAATAGATCAGATACGGACTACTATATTGCTGAGGTAACATAAAAAAATTGTTGAGAATAATTAGTAAGTTGTCTTTTGGGGACCCTTTGGCCAGAGATGTGTTCATTAGATCAAATATGGATTACTGTATCTCTGACATGACATCAGAAGTCAATGAATTCATATAGTAAGAAAACATTTTGTGGAAACTTTGGCCAGAGAGATTTTCATTAGGTCAAATATGGACTACTAAATAACTGACGTAACATCCGGAGTCAATGAGTTTATATTGTAACAAAACATTTTGAGGACCCTTTGGCAAGAGATGTGTTCAATAGATCAGATACGGACTACTATAACATCAGAAAATCTTTGAGTGAAAAGTGAAAAGAAAGTGAGGTAACATCAGAAAGTCTTTGAGAAATATATAATAAGGTTCCTTTTGGGGACCCTTTGGCCAGAAATATGTTCAGTAGGTCAAATATGGGCTACTGTATGACTGACGTGACATCAGAAGAAGTCTATGAGTTCATGTAGTAACAAAACATTTTGAGGACCCTTTGGCGAGAGATATTTTCAATAGATCAGATACGGACTACTATATTGCTGAGGTAACATAAAAAAATTGTTGAGAATAATTAGTAAGTTGTCTTTTGGGGACCCTTTGGCCAGAGATGTGTTCATTAGATCAAATATGGATTACTGTATCTCTGACATGACATCAGAAGTCAATGAATTCATATAGTAACAAAACATTTTGTGGAAACTTTGGCCAGAGAGATTTTCAATAGATCAGATATGGTCTATATGGCTGAGGTAAAATAATAAAGATTCTACAAGAATAATTAGTAAGTTGCCTTTTGGGGACCCTTTGGCCAGAAATATTGTTAGGTCAAATATGGATTCCTGGCTGACGTAACATCAGAAGGTGCCAAAATGTATAGAATGTTTAATATCGAGTACTCCTCGGCCATAAATATGCAACAGTAGCCTAAATATGGACTACTGTATGGCTGAGGTATTATCAGAAAGAGTCTATGAGAATATAGTAAGTTTACTTTTGGGGATCCTTTGGCCAGAAATATTTTCAATGGGTCTGATATAGTCTGACTGATTTCTGACAACATCAGGAATCCATGAGTTTATATAGTAAAAGATAAATGTTGGTGACCTTTTGGACAGAAATATGTTCATTAGGTCAAATATGGACTACTGTATGACTGACGTGACATCAGAAGAAGTCTATGAGTTCATGTAGTAACAAAACATTTTGAGGACCCTTTGGCAAGAGATGTGTTCAATAGATCAGATACAGACTACTATAACATCAGAAAGTCTTTGAGTGAAAAGTGAAAAGAAAGTGAGTTAACATCAGAAAGTCTTTGAGAAATATATAATAAGGTTCCTTTTGGGGACCCTTTGGCCAGAAATATGTTCAGTAGGTCAAATATGGGCTACTGTATGACTGACGTGACATCAGAAGAAGTCTATGAGTTCATGTAGTAACAAAACATTTTGAGGACCCTTTGGCGAGAGATATTTTCAATAGATCAGATACGGACTACTATATTGCTGAGGTAACATAAAAAAATTGTTGAGAATAATTAGTAAGTTGTCTTTTGGGGACCCTTTGGCCAGAGATGTGTTCATTAGATCAAATATGGATTACTGTATCTCTGACATGACATCAGAAGTCAATGAATTCATATAGTAAGAAAACATTTTGTGGAAACTTTGGCCAGAGAGATTTTCATTAGGTCAAATATGGACTACTAAATAACTGACGTAACATCCGGAGTCAATGAGTTTATATCGTAACAAAACATTTTGAGGACCCTTTGGCAAGAGATGTGTTCAATAGATCAGATACGGACTACTATAACATCAGAAAGTCTTTGAGTGAAAAGTGAAAAGAAAGTGAGGTAACATCAGAAAGTCTTTGAGAAATATATAATAAGGTTCCTTTTGAGGACCCTTTGGCGAGAGATATTTTCAATAGATCAGATACGGACTACTATATTGCTGAGGTAACATAAAAAAATTGTTGAGAATAATTAGTAAGTTGTCTTTTGGGGACCCTTTGGCCAGAGATGTGTTCATTAGATCAAATATGGATTACTGTATCTCTGACATGACATCAGAAGTCAATGAATTCATATAGTAACAAAACATTTTGTGGAAACTTTGGCCAGAGAGATTTTCAATAGATCAGATATGGTCTATATGGCTGAGGTAAAATAATAAAGATTCTACAAGAATAATTAGTAAGTTGCCTTTTGGGGACCCTTTGGCCAGAAATATTGTTAGGTCAAATATGGATTCCTGGCTGACGTAACATTAGAAGGTGCCAAAATGTATAGAATGTTTAATATCGAGTACTCCTCGGCCATAAATATGCAACAGTAGCCTAAATATGGACTACTGTATGGCTGAGGTATTATCAGAAAGAGTCTATGAGATTATAGTCAGTTCACTTTTGGGGATCCTTTGGCCAGAAATATTTTCAATGGGTCTGATATAGTCTGACTGATTTCTGACAACATCAGGAATCCATGAGTTTATATAGTAATAGATAAATGTTGATGACCCTTTGGCCAGAAATATGTTCATTAGGTCAAATATGGGCTACTGTATGACTGACGTGACATCAGAAGAAGTCTATGAGTTCATGTAGTAACAAAACATTTTGAGGACCCTTTGGCAAGAGATATTTTCAATAGATCAGATACGGACTACTATATTGCTGAGGTAACATAAAAAAATTGTTGAGAATAATTAGTAAGTTGTCTTTTGGGGACCCTTTGGCCAGAGATGTGTTCATTAGATCAAATATGGATTACTGTATCTCTGACATGACATCAGAAGTCAATGAATTCATATAGTAAGAAAACATTTTGTGGAAACTTTGGCCAGAGAGATTTTCATTAGGTCAAATATGGACTACTAAATAACCAACGCGTTCTCATCCTTTAGCGTCATATAGAACGTTATATGACAAAACGGCGTTATACTACGCACATGGTACCCTTTATCGTTTATATAACACACGCTGTGATTGTTAGGTTTAGGTGTGGGGTAGGGTAGGGTAGTCTCATATTACGCTAAAGGATTTATGACGCCTTGAGTTCGCGTGTTATATAAACGATAAAGGGTACCATGTGCGTAGTATAGCGCCGTTTGTCATAAAGCGCTTTATGTGACGCTAAAGGATGAGAACGGGCTCAAATAACTGACGTAAAGTCAATGAGTTTATATTGTAACAAAACATTTTGAGGACCCTTTGGCAAGAGATGTGTTCAATAGATCAGATACGGACTACTATAACAGGAATATGTTCCAGAAATATCTTCATTATGTCAAATATGGACTACTAAATAACTGACGTAACATAAAAAAATTGTTGAGAATAATTAGTAAGTTGTCTTTTGGGGACCCTTTGGCCAGAGATGTGTTCATTAGATCAAATATGGATTACTGTATCTCTGACATGACATCAGAAGTCAATGAATTCATATAGTAAGAAAACATTTTGTGGAAACTTTGGCCAGAGAGATTTTCATTAGGTCAAATATGGACTACTAAATAACTGACATAACATCCGGAGTCAATGAGTTTATATAACAAAACATTTTGAGGACCCTTTGGCAAGAGATGTGTTCAATAGATCAGATACGGACTACTATAACATCAGAAAGTCTTTGAGTGAAAAGTGAAAAGAAAGTGAAGTAACATCAGAAAGTCTTTGAGAAATATATAATAAGGTTCCTTTTGAGGGCCCTTTGGCGAGAGATATTTTCAATAGATCAGATACGGACTACTATTTTGCTGAGGTAACATAAAAAAATTGTTGAGAATAATTAGTAAGTTGTCTTTTGGGGACTCTTTGGCCAGAGATGTGTTCATTAGATCAAATATGGATTACTGTATCTCTGACATGACATCAGAAGTCAATGAATTCATATAGTAAGAAAACATTTTGTGGAAACTTTGGCCAGAGAGATTTTCATTAGGTCAAATATGGACTACTAAATAACTGACGTAACATCCGGAGTCAATGAGTTTATATTGTAACAAAACATTTTGAGGACCCTTTGGCAAGAGATGTGTTCAATAGATCAGATACGGACTACTATAACATCAGAAAATCTTTGAGTGAAAAGTGAAAAGAAAGTGAGGTAACATCAGAAAGTCTTTGAGAAATATATAATAAGGTTCCTTTTGGGGACCCTTTGGCCAGAAATATGTTCAGTAGGTCAAATATGGGCTACTGTATGACTGACGTGACATCAGAAGAAGTCTATGAGTTCATGTAGTAACAAAACATTTTGAGGACCCTTTGGCGAGAGATATTTTCAATAGATCAGATACGGACTACTATATTGCTGAGGTAACATAAAAAAATTGTTGAGAATAATTAGTAAGTTGTCTTTTGGGGACCCTTTGGCCAGAGATGTGTTCATTAGATCAAATATGGATTACTGTATCTCTGACATGACATCAGAAGTCAATGAATTCATATAGTAACAAAACATTTTGTGGAAACTTTGGCCAGAGAGATTTTCAATAGATCAGATATGGTCTATATGGCTGAGGTAAAATAATAAAGATTCTACAAGAATAATTAGTAAGTTGCCTTTTGGGGACCCTTTGGCCAGAAATATTGTTAGGTCAAATATGGATTCCTGGCTGACGTAACATCAGAAGGTGCCAAAATGTATAGAATGTTTAATATCGAGTACTCCTCGGCCATAAATATGCAACAGTAGCCTAAATATGGACTACTGTATGGCTGAGGTATTATCAGAAAGAGTCTATGAGAATATAGTAAGTTTACTTTTGGGGATCCTTTGGCCAGAAATATTTTCAATTGGTCTGATATAGTCTGACTGATTTCTGACAACATCAGGAATCCATGAGTTTATATAGTAAAAGATAAATGTTGGTGACCTTTTGGACAGAAATATGTTCATTAGGTCAAATATGGACTACTGTATGACTGACGTGACATCAGAAGAAGTCTATGAGTTCATGTAGTAACAAAACATTTTGAGGACCCTTTGGCAAGAGATGTGTTCAATAGATCAGATACAGACTACTATAACATCAGAAAGTCTTTGAGTGAAAAGTGAAAAGAAAGTGAGTTAACATCAGAAAGTCTTTGAGAAATATATAATAAGGTTCCTTTTGGGGACCCTTTGGCCAGAAATATGTTCAGTAGGTCAAATATGGGCTACTGTATGACTGACGTGACATCAGAAGAAGTCTATGAGTTCATGTAGTAACAAAACATTTTGAGGACCCTTTGGCGAGAGATATTTTCAATAGGATCAGATACGGACTACTATATTGCTGAGGAAACATAAAAAAATTGTTGAGAATAATTAGTAAGTTGTCTTTTGGGGACCCTTTGGCCAGAGATGTGTTCATTAGATCAAATATGGATTACTGTATCTCTGACATGACATCAGAAGTCAATGAATTCATATAGTAGGAAAACATTTTGTGGAAACTTTGGCCAGAGAGATTTTCATTAGGTCAAATATGGACTACTAAATAACTGACGTAACATCCGGAGTCAATGAGTTTATATCGTAACAAAACATTTTGAGGACCCTTTGGCAAGAGATGTGTTCAATAGATCAGATACGGACTACTATAACATCAGAAAGTCTTTGAGTGAAAAGTGAAAAGAAAGTGAGGTAACATCAGAAAGTCTTTGAGAAATATATAATAAGGTTCCTTTTGAGGACCCTTTGGCGAGAGATATTTTCAATAGATCAGATACGGACTACTATATTGCTGAGGTAACATAAAAAAATTGTTGAGCATAATTAGTAAGTTGTCTTTTGGGGACCCTTTGGCCAGAGATTTGTTCATTAAATCAAATATGGATTACTGTATCTCTGACATGACATCAGAAGTCAATGAATTCATATAGTAAGAAAACATTTTGTGGAAACTTTGGCCAGAGAGATTTTCAATAGATCAGATACGGACTACTATTTGGCTGAAGTAACATCATAAAGATTCTATGAGAATAATGAGTAAGTGGCCTTTGGGGGACCCTTTGGCCAGAAATATTGTTAGGTCGAATATGGATTCCTGGCTGACGTAACATCAGAAGTTGCCAAAATGTATAGAATGTTTAATATCGAGTAGTCCTCGGCCATAAATATGCCCAGTAGCTTAAATATGGACTACTGTATGGCTGAGGTAATATCAGAAAGAGTCTATGAGAATATAGTAAGTTCACTTTTGGGGATCCTTTGGCCAGAAATATTTTCAATGGGTCTGATATAGTCTGACTGATTTCTGACAACATCAGGAATCCATGAGTTTATATAGTAAAAGATAAATGTTGGTGACCCTTTGGACAGAAATATGTTCATTAGGTCAAATATGGACTACTGTATGACTGACGTGACATCAGAAGAAGTCTATGAGTTCATGTAGTAACAAAACATTTTGAGGACCCTTTGGCGAGAGATATTTTCAATAGATCAGATACGGACTAACTATATTGCTCAGGTAACATAAAAAAATTGTTGAGAATAATTAGTAAGTTGTCTTTTGGGGACCCTTTGGCCAGAGATGTGTTCATTAGATCAAATATGGATTACTGTATCTCTGACATGACATCAGAAGTCAATGAATTCATATAGTAAGAAAACATTTTGTGGAAACTTTGGCCAGAGAGATTTTCATTAGGTCAAATATGGACTACTAAATAACCAACGCGTTCTCATCCTTTAGCGTCATATAGAACGTTATATGACAAAACGGCGTTATACTACGCACATGGTACCCTTTATCGTTTATATAACACACGCTGTGATTGTTAGGTTTAGGTGTGGGTAGGGTAGGGTAGTCTCATATTACGCTAAAGGATTTATGACGCCTTGAGTTCGCGTGTTATATAAACGATAAAGGGTACCATGTGCGTAGTATAGCGCCGTTTTGTCATAAAGCGCTTTATGTGACGCTAAAGGATGAGAACGGGCTCAAATAACTGACGTAAAGTCAATGAGTTTATATTGTAACAAAACATTTTGAGGACCCTTTGGCAAGAGATGTGTTCAATAGATCAGATACGGACTACTATAACAGGAATATGTTCCAGAAATATCTTCATTATGTCAAATATGGACTACTAAATAACTGACGTAACATAAAAAAATTGTTGAGAATAATTAGTAAGTTGTCTTTTGGGGACCCTTTGGCCAGAGATGTGTTCATTAGATCAAATATGGATTACTGTATCTCTGACATGACATCAGAAGTCAATGAATTCATATAGTAAGAAAACATTTTGTGGAAACTTTGGCCAGAGAGATTTTCATTAGGTCAAATATGGACTACTAAATAACTGACGTAACATCCGGAGTCAATGAGTTTATATCGTAACAAAACATTTTGAGGACCCTTTGGCAAGAGATGTGTTCAATAGATCAGATACGGACTACTATAACATCAGAAAGTCTTTGAGTGAAAAGTGAAAGAAAGTGAAGTAACATCAGAAAGTCTTTGAGAAATATATAATAAGGTTCCTTTTGAGGACCCTTTGGCGAGAGATATTTTCAATAGATCAGATACGGACTACTATATTGCTGAGGTAACATAAAAAAATTGTTGAGAATAATTAGTAAGTTGTCTTTTGGGGACCCTTTGGCCAGAGATGTGTTCATTAGATCAAATATGGATTACTGTATCTCTGACATGACATCAGAAGTCAATGAATTCATATAGTAAGAAAACATTTTGTGGAAACTTTGGCCAGAGAGATTTTCAATAGATCAGATACGGACTACTATTTGGCTGAAGTAACATCATAAAGATTCTATGAGAATAATGAGTAAGTGGCCTTTGGGGGACCCTTTGGCCAGAAATATTGTTAGGTCGAATATGGATTCCTGGCTGACGTAACATCAGAAGTTGCCAAAATGTATAGAATGTTTAATATCGAGTACTCCTCGGCCATAAATATGCCCAGTAGCTTAAATATGGACTACTGTATGGCTGAGGTAATATCAGAAAGAGTCTATGAGATATATAGTAAGTTCACTTTTGGGGATCCTTTGGCCAGAAATATTTTCAATGGGTCTGATATAGTCTGACTGATTTCTGACAACATCAGGAATCCATGAGTTTATATAGTAAAAGATAAATGTTGGTGACCCTTTGGCCAGAAATATGTTCATTAGGTCAAATATGGACTACTGTATGACTGACGTGACATCAGAAGAAGTCTATGAGTTCATGTAGTAACAAAACATTTTGAGGACCCTTTGGCGAGAGATATTTTCAATAGATCAGATACGGACTACTATATTGCTGAGGTAACATAAAAAAATTGTTGAGAATAATTAGTAAGTTGTCTTTTGGGGACCCTTTGGCCAGAGATGTGTTCATTAGATCAAATATGGATTACTGTATCTCTGACATGACATCAGAAGTCAATGAATTCATATAGTAAGAAAACATTTTGTGGAAACTTTGGCCAGAGAGATTTTCATTAGGTCAAATATGGACTACTAAATAACCAACGCGTTCTCATCCTTTAGCGTCATATAGAACGTTATATGACAAAACGGCGTTATAATACGCACATGGTACCCTTTATCGTTTATATAACACACGCTGTGATTGTTAGGTTTAGGTGTGGGGTAGGGTAGGGTAGTCTCATATTACGCTAAAGGATTTATGACGCCTTGAGTTCGCGTGTTATATAAACGATAAAGGGTACCATGTGCGTAGTATAGCGCCGTTTTGTCATAAAGCGCTTTATGTGACGCTAAAGGATGAGAACGGGCTCAAATAACTGACGTAAAGTCAATGAGTTTATATTGTAACAAAACATTTTGAGGACCCTTTGGCAAGAGATGTGTTCAATAGATCAGATACGGACTACTATAACAGGAATATGTTCCAGAAATATCTTCATTATGTCAAATATGGACTACTAAATAACTGACGTAACATAAAAAAATTGTTGAGAATAATTAGTAAGTTGTCTTTTGGGGACCCTTTGGCCAGAGATGTGTTCATTAGATCAAATATGGATTACTGTATCTCTGACATGACATCAGAAGTCAATGAATTCATATAGTAAGAAAACATTTTGTGGAAACTTTGGCCAGAGAGATTTTCATTAGGTCAAATATGGACTACTAAATAACTGACGTAACATCCGGAGTCAATGAGTTTATATAACAAAACATTTTGAGGACCCTTTGGCAAGAGATGTGTTCAATAGATCAGATACGGACTACTATAACATCAGAAAGTCTTTGAGTGAAAAGTGAAAAGAAAGTGAAGTAACATCAGAAAGTCTTTGAGAAATATATAATAAGGTTCCTTTTGAGGGCCCTTTGGCGAGAGATATTTTCAATAGATCAGATACGGACTACTATTTTGCTGAGGTAACATAAAAAAATTGTTGAGAATAATTAGTAAGTTGTCTTTTGGGGACTCTTTGGCCAGAGATGTGTTCATTAGATCAAATATGGATTACTGTATCTCTGACATGACATCAGAAGTCAATGAATTCATATAGTAAGAAAACATTTTGTGGAAACTTTGGCCAGAGAGATTTTCATTAGGTCAAATATGGACTACTAAATAACTGACGTAACATCCGGAGTCAATGAGTTTATATTGTAACAAAACATTTTGAGGACCCTTTGGCAAGAGATGTGTTCAATAGATCAGATACGGACTACTATAACATCAGAAAATCTTTGAGTGAAAAGTGAAAAGAAAGTGAGGTAACATCAGAAAGTCTTTGAGAAATATATAATAAGGTTCCTTTTGGGGACCCTTTGGCCAGAAATATGTTCAGTAGGTCAAATATGGGCTACTGTATGACTGACGTGACATCAGAAGAAGTCTATGAGTTCATGTAGTAACAAAACATTTTGAGGACCCTTTGGCGAGAGATATTTTCAATAGATCAGATACGGACTACTATATTGCTGAGGTAACATAAAAAAATTGTTGAGAATAATTAGTAAGTTGTCTTTTGGGGACCCTTTGGCCAGAGATGTGTTCATTAGATCAAATATGGATTACTGTATCTCTAACATGACATCAGAAGTCAATGAATTCATATAGTAACAAAACATTTTGTGGAAACTTTGGCCAGAGAGATTTTCAATAGATCAGATATGGTCTATATGGCTGAGGTAAAATAATAAAAATTCTAAAAGAATAATTAGTAAGTTGCCTTTTGGGGACCCTTTGGCCAGAAATATTGTTAGGTCAAATATGGATTCCTGGCTGACGTAACATCAGAAGGTGCCAAAATGTATAGAATGTTTAATATCGAGTACTCCTCGGCCATAAATATGCAACAGTAGCCTAAATATGGACTACTGTATGGCTGAGGTATTATCAGAAAGAGTCTATGAGAATATAGTAAGTTTACTTTTGGGGATCCTTTGGCCAGAAATATTTTCAATTGGTCTGATATAGTCTGACTGATTTCTGACAACATCAGGAATCCATGAGTTTATATAGTAAAAGATAAATGTTGGTGACCTTTTGGACAGAAATATGTTCATTAGGTCAAATATGGACTACTGTATGACTGACGTGACATCAGAAGAAGTCTATGAGTTCATGTAGTAACAAAACATTTTGAGGACCCTTTGGCAAGAGATGTGTTCAATAGATCAGATACAGACTACTATAACATCAGAAAGTCTTTGAGTGAAAAGTGAAAAGAAAGTGAGTTAACATCAGAAAGTCTTTGAGAAATATATAATAAGGTTCCTTTTGGGGACCCTTTGGCCAGAAATATGTTCAGTAGGTCAAATATGGGCTACTGTATGACTGACGTGACATCAGAAGAAGTCTATGAGTTCATGTAGTAACAAAACATTTTGAGGACCCTTTGGCGAGAGATATTTTCAATAGGATCAGATACGGACTACTATATTGCTGAGGAAACATAAAAAAATTGTTGAGAATAATTAGTAAGTTGTCTTTTGGGGACCCTTTGGCCAGAGATGTGTTCATTAGATCAAATATGGATTACTGTATCTCTGACATGACATCAGAAGTCAATGAATTCATATAGTAGGAAAACATTTTGTGGAAACTTTGGCCAGAGAGATTTTCATTAGGTCAAATATGGACTACTAAATAACTGACGTAACATCCGGAGTCAATGAGTTTATATCGTAACAAAACATTTTGAGGACCCTTTGGCAAGAGATGTGTTCAATAGATCAGATACGGACTACTATAACATCAGAAAGTCTTTGAGTGAAAAGTGAAAAGAAAGTGAGGTAACATCAGAAACTCTTTGAGAAATATATAATAAGGTTCCTTTTGAGGACCCTTTGGCGAGAGATATTTTCAATAGATCAGATACGGACTACTATATTGCTGAGGTAACATAAAAAAATTGTTGAGCATAATTAGTAAGTTGTCTTTTGGGGACCCTTTGGCCAGAGATTTGTTCATTAAATCAAATATGGATTACTGTATCTCTGACATGACATCAGAAGTCAATGAATTCATATAGTAAGAAAACATTTTGTGGAAACTTTGGCCAGAGAGATTTTCAATAGATCAGATACGGACTACTATTTGGCTGAAGTAACATCATAAAGATTCTATGAGAATAATGAGTAAGTGGCCTTTGGGGGACCCTTTGGCCAGAAATATTGTTAGGTCGAATATGGATTCCTGGCTGACGTAACATCAGAAGTTGCCAAAATGTATAGAATGTTTAATATCGAGTAGTCCTCGGCCATAAATATGCCCAGTAGCTTAAATATGGACTACTGTATGGCTGAGGTAATATCAGAAAGAGTCTATGAGAATATAGTAAGTTCACTTTTGGGGATCCTTTGCCCAGAAATATTTTCAATGGGTCTGATATAGTCTGACTGATTTCTGACAACATCAGGAATCCATGAGTTTATATAGTAAAAGATAAATGTTGGTGACCCTTTGGACAGAAATATGTTCATTAGGTCAAATATGGACTACTGTATGACTGACGTGACATCAGAAGAAGTCTATGAGTTCATGTAGTAACAAAACATTTTGACGACCCTTTGCCGAGAGATATTTTATATAGATCAGATACGGAGTGCTATTTGGCTGAGGTATTTCAACTGTATAGCTGACTTAACATGAGTCCATGAGTTTACATTGTAAAAAACAAATGTTGAGGACCCTTTATCCAGAAATATGTTCATTAGGGTCAAATTTCAAGACGTCATATAACTGACGCTTTTGACCATACGTCAGATGCTGTCTAATCCTAACCCTACCCCAGACCTAAACCTACCCGCCTAGGATCGTCATCTAACTGACGTTAAAGGGTACCCTAAAACGTTGGATGTTGACGCATGGTCAAAAGCGTCAGTTAGATGACGTCTTGGGATGAGAAGGACATAACATCAGGAGTCAATGAGTTTATGTAGTAACAAAATATTTTGAGGAGCCTTTGGCGAGAGATATTTTCAATAGATCAGATACAGACTAGTATATTGCTGAGGTAACATAAAAAATTTGTTGAGAATAATTAGTAAGTTGCCTTTTGGGGACCCTTTGGCCAGATATCTGTTAATTAAATCAAATATGGATTACTGTATCGCTGACCTGACATCAGAAGAAGTCTATTAATTCATATCTATCAATACATTTGGTGGAAACTTTGGCGAGAGATGTTTTCTATAGATCCGATACGGACTACTGTGGCTGAGGTAACATCATAAAGATTGTACAAGAATAATTAGTAATTTGCCTTTTGGGGACTCTTCCCCTGGAAAGACCCGATGTGCTGTTAAAACATGCTGAGCAAACATGGGCAACGGCAGAAGCTCCACCCACTACTGAGACACAGTCAGTCCTGACCACCGCTGCCCTGATACATGATCAGAGAGTCAGCTGCAAAGGGTATTCTTTTGTGTTTGTTTTTAATGTCAGATGAAATGATTCGGGGTGAAAGACTGTCACATGTTACAGTGTTGGGCTATCAGAAATGTAATGGGCTCGAGCAGTTCAGGGGTGTGCAGCATGATGGGTGACTATGCTGCGTATTTCCTGTCTGATGAGAAGGAATGCTGCGCAGACCATCATCCCTCCCCCATCTCCTCTAAAGACAACATGCATTAACTTCTGCAATGTGAATGAGACACACTGTGCAGCTGGAAATAATGTAAGATGGGACTTTTATCCAGCGGCCTATTGTTGGATTGCTATTGGATGGTCATGATATTATTAGTGCTTTTTATTACTATAATTAATTACCATTACTATTCTTCATATGTGCGTTTAGGGTTTTGAACGACTCTTAAGTATTGAGAGAAAGGCATGGACCTTGTCTCACTTGTACAACTCAAGAACACTCTAGTAACTGCATAGCAACCCCACATAGCAACCACCTTATCAATCTAGTAACTGGTTAGCAACGCCTAAGCAACCAACTAGTGTCATACTAAACCCCACTCAAAACACTCTAGTAACTGCATAGCAACCCCACATAGCAACCACCTAGTGTCATACTAAACCCCATTCAGAGCAATCTAGTAACTGGTTAGCAACGCCTAAGCAACCAACTAGTGTCATACTAAACCCCACTCAGAACACTCTAGTAACTGGTTAGCAACGCCTAAGCAACCAACTAGTGTCATACTAAACCCCACTCAGAACACTCTAGTAACTGCATAGCAACCCCACATAGCAACCACCTAGTGTCATACTAAACCCCATTCAGAACAACTCTAGTAACTGGGTAGCAACGCCTAAGCAACCAACTAGTGTCATACTAAACCCCACTCAGAACACTCTAGTAACTGGATAGCAACGCCTAAGCAACCAACTAGTGTCATACTAAACCCCACACAGAACACGCTAACTGCATAGCAACCCCACATAGCAACCACATAGTGTCATATTAAACCTCATTTAGAACAATCTAGTAACTGGATAGCAACGCCTAAGCAACCAACTAGTGTCATACTAAACCCCACTTAGAACACTCTAGTAACTGCATAGGAACCCCACATAGCAACCACCTAGTGTCATACTAAACCCCACTCAGAACACTCTAGTAACTGGTTAGCAACGCTTAAGCAACCAACTAGTGTCATACTAAACCCCACTCAGAACATCTCGAACTGGTACACCTAAGCAACCAACTAGTGTCATACTAAACCCCACTCAGAACACTCTAGAACTGGATAGCAACGGCTAAGCAACCAACTAGTGTCATACTAAACCCCACACAGAACACTCTAACTGCATAGCAACCCCACATAGCAACCACATAGTGTCATATTAAACCTCATTTAGAACAATCTAGTTACTGGATAGCAACGCTTAAGCAACCAACTAGTGTCATACTAAACACCACTCAGAACACTCTAGTAACTGCATAGCAACCCCACATAGCAACCACCTAGTGTCATACTAAACCCCATTCAGAACAATCTAGTAACTGGTTAGCAACGCCTAAGCAACCACCTAGTGTCATACTAAACCCCACTCAGAACACTCTAGTACCTGGGTAGAAATGCCTAAGCAATGATAATATACATTTGTCATACTAAACCCCACTCAGAACACTCTAGTTTCTGCATAGCAACCCCACATAGCAACCACCTAGTGTCATACTAAACCCCATTCAGGGCAATCTTGTAACTGGTTAGCAACGCCTAAGAAACCAACTATTGTCATACTAAACCCCACACAGAACACTCTAACTGCATAGCAACCCCACATAGCAACCACCTAGTGTCATATTAAACCTCATTTAGAACAATCTAGTAACTGGGTAGATATGCCTAAGCAATTAACTAGTGTCATACTAAACCCCAC